>SMLS01063882.1:0-42621 GCA_004785975.1 Popillia japonica
CGATGTTATAAAAACTACGAAATAACGCTGATGTGCCAGTCTTTTTAAATCGCTTTGACTGAAGAGTTGAATAATATCAATGCGATTACGTATGAAAATCCTATTGTTGTGAAATAAAGATAGTTTCTTAGTTGCAATTTTTGTAATAGTAGTCGTATTTTCCTTTTTATTAAAGAACTGTTGGTTCCATGTCTGCAACATCTACTTACATTCAACATTTGAAATAGACTGACTCTTATTATGCGTTGCACACATTGTAAATATCGTCTATCGTTACACCTACTCTGCGCTAGATACATTTGATAAAACACAGTGGCGCGACGAATATTTTATAAATATCTTTGTCATTTTTTTTTCTCGCGTCTGGGAAGGAATTTGCGCAAAATATTTTGGATTTAAGTTGAATAAAATAATATCTTTCCATTTTTCATAGTCTTTATTTTTTTTCAAATACCGTGACATGTGAAAGATTCCTTATTTGATCCATTTTGTATCATTTACCTGTAATTATCAAACAAATCCATAAAGTCAAAGTTTTTCTTTTGAATATTATTAAATCTATACCCTCTTCATTAACTAATAACCTAAAATATCGTACAAATCTCGCATTTTTCTATAATAAAGTAATAAAAATCTTTTGTAATTGTGCCAACTGAAATGGCAAGCGGCTCGTGGATTAATTAGATAATCCACCTTGGTTCTATTTCAGATTTAGGTCTTCTAAATAAAAAAAAAATAAAACCTTCATTTATCCTATGTAGGTATTCCTGGCAATAGTGCAGTTGGTATCATCTGGTGGTATTTTTTTAGCTTGAATTCTCAAATTTTCTTGCCTTTATCTCGTTGTTTATTTTGGTCAATTTGGCTTCTGCAAATCCTACACAGCTGCTTCTTACCAAAGTCTTCATGTTCAAGCTGCCTTTCACCACAAATGACATGAACACGCATGCTGCATTCAAAACGGGTACTTGATTCTGATGCCTTAGTTCATTGTTCTGCAGAACGCCCTTCGTTGGCTTTATTATGAGGAAGTTTTTTTTACAAATCGTCTAATATTTCAACGTTTTGTCCGTTAATGGTTAGAAGAGTGTTTTAGTGTGTGGCTGACGATGAAAACTCCACTTTTGCAGGGCAACGCAACAGGGCTGACGCTGGAATGATAAGTACATATCGTCATAAATTTAGAGCACACACAAAAAAGAGTTTACAATATTTCTGGTCTAGTGAAAGCTCGGCAAACGATGAAAGAAAAAAATACCTCTGAAAACATTTTTAATTGGGTGAGCTTTTATAAAGCATCTAGTTTTTTACAAAAAAAATCACACTATTCTAACATAAACCTTTTTGCAAAATATATTGCGGTAGTACCATTTTAACTGTTAGTCTTCAAGATCAAACTTGTGGTAGTCCACCGGCTCTGATTATGACAACAGTCGGGACCAGTTGCTAGTAAATTTATATACATACTAGAGCTTCAGGTAAAATATTTTCAGTTTCTTTGACATATTTGGCGGATGCAGGCCTCCACAGAAAAATCTTTTTCAAAATTCAAGCAATTTAGGCTAAACGTGTTGTAGTTGTAAAAACGTTGAAGCCAATTTATGCACGGTAAGTACTCAGGACATGGTGTCGAATTTTGTCATCTCAAAAACCAATTTCTTCTTGGTTATTAGAGAATTTTAACCGATGTGTTGGCTTTATTTTAACTAATGCTTTGGAACCAAGAAGATTTGATAAGTTTCCAAACAAGCAGCATGAAACGCGTTAGTTACTAAAATTTTTAAAGATCTTTTCCAGCAGCCAGTTGTTTTTCAAGGCATCTGTTCCGCTAGGAAAATGATTACTGTTGGTCTTCAAAATTTACATTAAACCTTTTGTTTTAAAACATTTTATAAGCAGCAAAATAATAGTAATCTCCCTGTATAATAAATTATAATACGCTATTGATACGTAATTTTTCGCAGGAAAGCGGTTGCAGATTGCATCTACATATAAACCGGGTCATATCATGGATTTATATTTTTAAACTTACGCTTTACTTATTACTCATCAATCTAATTTATATTTAGTGTTAGATTAGTTGATAACCGATTTAAATCTCAATTTACGAGTTAAAAATATATATTTTTTTAATTCGGAATGTTTACAAACGCAAATTTGCGCATATTTCAAGCACCCTCGTCGTCCACAAATTAGCTCAAACTAAATTGCGGAAATCAAAAATAAATTTTGAATGCTCACCCAAAAACAATGCCGTAATAAAACTGAGCGTCACATGCTCTAACGTGACGTAGCTATGTAGATGGCCAATGACGTTTTAAAATTTCATGCTATCTTTCAAAATCCTCTATAATCCTTGACGGTTACATGGCATCAGACGTTTAATTGTTTTTTATCGTTTTAGTTTGATTCTTCAAGTAATGCTAACAGTTGTTTTTCATTCAGTGCGTGTTTTGTGGTTTTCGGTTTAACAGTTTGACATCTAACATGCAATATTTACTTTGGAAAGCTGTCGTAGATAAGTTTTTTCAAGAATCAGAAAAGTTACAGCCATCGTAAGTAGTTTAGTTTTGTCTACAATAGAATATGTGTCGTGTAGCATTAGTATTGTAATGTTTGCTAACGATCTTTATTTTTTAATCGCGTAAATTAACTATTACTAGTAATTATTAATCACCTGTTGCACGTGGAACTCATTTCAGACTTACAAAACGATTTATCAGCTAATTTAATTGAATTTATACCACAAACTTGTTCGTAATGGTTGTTTTTAAACATACAACAAGAAAAAACATGTTAAAGGTAATATCAAAATATGATAAAAGTCAAAAGTACAATGTCAGGTTATAACTTGATTGTAAAATAATAACAGTTGAAAAGTAAATATTTACCAAGGAAGAATTGTGAAGCGTTTTAAAATTTTCCACGATTAGGAAAATTACATTCTACAAAATAATAATATTATAACCACATATTCGACGTATATCACGTGATGATAATTATTATCAATATAGATAAGATTTTTAAGATTACTCATCATTCAAGTCAAGCAGATACATACAGGGTGATTCAAATGTATGCTATATAGCAACTATTATTGGGTATTTTTAATATTATTGAATGTTTCATAGAGATATGTAAGTCCAATAGACATTTTTTCCAATATGATGTAAATTAAAACGATTCGATGAATTTCTAGACCATAGAAGAACATTTAACAGTTAGCAAAATTTTGATCCGCCAATGTTGATGTTGAGTATGCACTACGTTCTGGAAGACCAGTTCAAGTTGATAAAAACAATACAGTCGTTGATGCAAGCCGGCAACCTCAACTCGTAAGATCGCTGAATGATTAAATTTATGGAGTTCAACTGTTCATCAGCCCTTGAAAGGTGTAAGTTTAGGAAATTTTTGTGTTTGTGATTTAGTTTTTAAATTTCAAGAAGATAATCAATTTTGAAGCACATCATCACTGATGACGGGAGATGGACTGACTAATCAATGGCCAACGCAAGAGATCATGGAGTAAGAAAGATTAACAGGCTCAAGGCATTTCAGGCTCAAAGCATTTCGGAATGAAATTTTTTGATCTTTTATTGAATAACACAACGATTAAGTCTGGACAAACGCAATGAATCACGCAAACAGAGAAGGCCAGAATTGATCAACAGAAAAGGCGTAGTGTTCAACCAAGATAATGCGAGACCTCATCGAGAAATCCAAAATTAAGGTTGCTCCAAAGTAGTTTGGAATTCCATATCGGCATTTCAGAAGTCAATAAATGGTATCAAGAAGCTGATTCGTACAAATTATAAATCTGGCAATCGATAATTTTTTATCACTGTTTACCATCAGCAATTTCGACTGACCAGCTTGACGATACGCTGAAAATGGTGCTTGTGCTTTTATATTACCGGATTATAAAAAATCGAAAGAGTGTCGAGAGAGTTTCAAAGGTTTATTATGCTTGCTATAGTTTTTCAGAGGCGATCAAGTGCTGTTTGTAGTATGGAAGAACAAGTTGCACCATTTTCAGCCTATGACCGCCTTTTAACTGTAAAGTTGAACCAGTCAATGGTCAATTGATTTTGTTTTGTGTTCATATTTTCAAAGTGTGTGAAAGTGTTATTAACTTTAGAATTTTTATTATATGCAGCTTCAGGTAGGATAGAAATTAACTAGTGATTAACCAATCGATAATTGTAGAATTTTTGTGCTACAGAGACATGAAACAACAGATTGTACCATTTTCAGTATCCGATTATGGTCCAGTCTCTGAAATATAGGATGATCTGTGAATACTCTTATATGTATAGGGTGTCTCAATGAGACCAGAGTATTTTTCAAAGAAACCTAATTATCTCAAAAACTATTAATGTTAAGTATTGGACATGTGGATATAAAAAAAAAATTATTAAAATACGGAGGTGTCATTTAAAAAAAAAATAAAGTTATGGATTTTCAAAATTTCGAAAACCTAACGTGCCATAATGAAATAACCACACAATGTGGGCAGCCGTTCTTGTCGCCAAAACATAACCTAACATGTTATTTAACCGTATTATGAATCCTAAATTGATATTCGAAAAATTCTAATGTTTTCTGATTTTTTAATAAGAGAAAATTGAATAACTACAAAACGTCCAAATCAAATTGCAAAAAGTAAAGGTATTCATGACCCTTAACAATAGGAAATTCGAAACATGTAAAAATATACAGGCTGTTTAATTTAAAATAATTTAAGAATATTTTAATCGAAGGCAACACAATCGATTGTACCGATAGATTACATTTTCTTGCACTATTTTACCTACCGACCAAGTAAAATACATACAAAACAAACTTAATGACAACATACAATTGCAATGACATATACATAGATTTCTTTTTTGTTTTCAAAGCATGGCCGCTCTTACGTCCTAGTGTAAAACTAAAACTTTTTTTGTTACTAGTTTTCATACTGGATATGTTAAATTATACATTTTTAGAAAGAGAAAAAATTCTCTTTTTAAAAGTGTCATAGCCAACTATGAGCTATACATATAAGAAAAAAATGAAGTTGACAGTTGTAACTCAACTACGGTGACATATCTGAAAAATCTGAATACATCACTAGATTCCTATTAACAGTGTCTTAAGAAAGTGACAATTAAATTCAACATTCTTTTAAAATAAATGTTATTTCAAAAAAGAAAAAAAACGAAAACCCGAAAAGTCACTTTTTTGCCACAGCGTCTCAACCACGTTAAATAAAGTTCTTTTATAGGGTTCAATACCATTTTACCTCAGGAGAATTTTACCTCATGTCTTAATCCTGTGGACACACGGTATATAATTCTGAATTTTCAAATTTATATTTTGGGCAGACCCTCATAATGAACAGTCTCGCTGGGACACCCTAAATAGCTTCAATTCTTTGTGATTTAAAAACATAAAACAAGTTGTCACTTTGACAATCACCTAGAAATCTTTTATTATATATTTTTTTGTTTTAATCTTTTTCACTGTTTTTGTGCTGGTTTTGAGAAATAAGATTTAGTAGTCAAACGATTTGCAATTTTGTCTTTGAAGAAAAAAAAACCATTTGAATTTCTTTATATCTTTTATATTGAATTTTTGTTTGGAGGAATATAAGTATGTTGATATTTACTCTAGCCTAAAAGCAAATAGGTAATAATTTTTACGATTTTTTCTTGCCATTTTGTGTTACCAAATTTATTGTTTTGTTAGGATCGATAAAGAAACGAAGCCTGAAACTTTCGTAATAGTTCATCAGATTCACTTTTCATGAAAATAAGCAAACAATCAGTTAGGCATGAAATTATCCTAGAATATTATCTTATATACCAAATAACATTGAAACAAGAACACATGAGGATGACGAAACTCTAGTTTGACTTGGTGACAATAGACGAATGGACAGTAGGATTGTGTGGCATATTGAATATATTTAATTAACATTAACGTTGGCTAAAATTAATATCTAATTCTGGCTGCTAACAACGAATACCACTTCAGCATGTTGACATATTTCTCTGTTAGTTTTTTCCAGAGGTTGTGTAGAAGAATCTGAATATGATTGTGTCAAAATTGTCAATAGAGGTTAAGCTTGCTAAAACATCAAAATTTTCCCTTAAATTGTGAGTGTGCTCATTCCATAGATAGTCTTGCCCAAATTTCAGTCTTCAACTTTTTTTATCCTTGAAAATTTTTGCTTCCCGATTAGATTTGATGCAGACTGAACTTACGATGACATAACCAGCAAAAATTGATCGAGTTATCATTGAGAATTATCTTCTGGTTAGGCAGGAGGAAAATATAAAGGCTATACCTTTATACGAAGAATTTGCGAACGCCGAAAACCGCAATTATATTGATGGTTAACTTTTGAGTTTTATTTAATCACTTTGCTTTAAATTGTTATAAATCTAACATCATAAATAACAGAAATATTTGCAAAAAGCTATTTCGATCCATCATCATCCAAATCACTTTTCATATTGACTCAGTCTAAAAATTCGCATTCTTTTTAATTCATTTCTTATCGCTCACGAATGTATGTAGATATGCATATTTGATGTATCAATATTCGTCCGTCGTTGTTTTGTTATATGTATGTAATTAGGATATCGGCGTGCATATAATAACCGGCTAGAGTCCGATTATTATAAGAAGTACATGTACGTCACGACTAAGATGCGCGAATTGTACTTACCATTGGCGTCGTAATAAATCTTAAAAAGGGGTATAAAATGTAAACAGAATCGTATAACCTAGAAAAATTAAGTAGAAGCACATTAAGGTTATGCATTGTTTTTTGAAGTTATATGCGAAGCAATCAATATAAATAAAAACTTTGTCAATGTTTACTCCTTTAATTGCGTATATCTAAATATGTCTACTAACACTCCAAATTCAATAAACCGCACGGCGGCTATGTGAGCACACTTCACCCAAAAAGCAACAGTCGTCTCGTCCGAACGCGCTTTCGTTCATAGCGCATGATGACGTACATGTACTCCTTATAAAAATCGTACTCTACCTTCTGCTAACCTGATCAGGAGGCCCGCAGCAGCTTAGTCACGATCACATGAAAACGATTACAGTGGTGTGGCTTATTTATTTGTCTTTTTTTTTCTCATGCGAGACTGCTTTCACGTCACGTGCTTCGCGTTGTTTCGGAGAACTGGTGATCCTTGTTCCGGCCCAAAATAATGTAAAATATACGTACCCGCGTTCAGGCACGTAAGAATCCAAAACTAAGTGGGCTGTGGCCGAACGGCGGCGTAACGCGATCTCATATTTTTCTTGTACGCCGGCCCATGTTGAAGGTAACAGCGATACCTGTAAACTTCGTTTTGCCCGCGAAAAAGGTCATTCATTGTGACACCGTGCTATATCACATGATGTGGTATGTCATTCTGAAAGAATTTTACCTACAAAAAATAAAGGAATAAATTTGTTTAGTCACATGCTTTGAATATAATCTGTGAATATTTGTATATGGATATGAATTCCGGTTTACTTAACTCACGTGTTTTGAGTTTTACAATTAGATGCTGTTTAGTGAGTGTCAGTTATTGCTAGGTAGTACCAACATTTTTAATTGTTTGTAAATAGACACTCCTGTTGACTTGTTTGTAAAAGGCGATAATTAATTTTTATTATTTAAAGACAAATATGTTGTATGTACATACATATGAATATATTTCTCATTGTGAGGATTTTCGTATGTAGCATAACTGATTAGGTGGTTTTCTTCCTTTTGTGATCTATATTTAAATATCACGTTAAAGAACAATCAATCAACTTTTATTATTTATAAAATATTTACAGTTGGTAAGTATGCTTTCAGATTTATAAAGATGACTTTTTTTGGTGTGATTAACAGCGGTTAATTTTTGTTCAAATACTGGATAGTGACAATGTAAACAAATCTCATATTTGTAATGATGATGTTAAAATTCCTTTTTTTGTCTTTAAAGAATTATTGCGGTTCTTCAATTGATTGCAAATGTGTGTTAATTTCGCAAAGATGTACCTGTTTAAATCAAAATACTTATGTGACTTTGTTTTTGACCATGAACGGCAGGATTTTTTGTTTTTCTAGGATTTTTTTTAATTATGACAGCTTCTATCGCAACTTTTTGTTAGACCGGTACACGTTTATTTTTTATTCCCAAACAATGTCAAATCTTACGAACCCTGAAATGGCTGACATGAATGGTATCTACGGCTTTGCGATTGGACATTTCTAAATGCAGCGCTACCCCATTGGTTTCCACTTGATCATCAAATATTACCGAATTGTTTTTGAGCAAAATATACATATACAGGGTGTTTGTTCAGTTTTAAGATTTCTTTTAACACAAGATAGTATTCAGAAAATAAAAGCGTTGTACAAAAAATTGCATGTACGAGCGTTCGCTTTTAGCGAGCGTTTCCAAAAGTCCCAAATCGCGATTCATTAAATTCAATACATTTCGAGTTTGGATAGAACGAGATCGGTTAAAGCGAGCGCTTTTGTTATAGCAAGCAAATTTCACTTTAAAAGCTAACCGAATAGCTTCGATTACAACGAGAAAAAAGCAAGTATTAATACAAACGGCATTGATAAACGGTCAACGTTAGGGGACTCACAACGGTTTTTCTTCTCTCGTTATATTCAGTTGCGGGTTATCAGTTGCTGTGTATACGTGGTACATATACGATGGCCAGTAAAAGGAGTTCATTTACGTTAGAACAAAAGCTACAAATAATTAAGGACATTAACAATGGTGCGTCTAATGCCGATGTGTGCAAAAATTATAAATTGTCGAGTTCCACTGTATGTTATTTGGAAAAACAGGGATAAACCTTTAATTCGAACATCTGTAAATTAAAGCGAGTCCGTAAACCTGTAAGGAAAGAAGTAGACCAAGCGTTGCTTGAGTTGTTTGAACAAAAAAGAAGCCGAAACATACCCATAAGTAGACCAATATTACAACAAAAAGCAACAGAGTTTTCTAAATTAATTTCTCCTTATGAGTTTTTGTGCTCAAAACACTTGCAATATTTTTACTACAATACTTTTACAATAAATAGTATTTTTGACATATGTGTATATATACTTACTTAATCACATTATACGTATATTTCTTGCTGTTGTTATCTACATAAAGTAGTCAAGCTCGGTTATAGCGATGGCTCGTATATAACGAGTAATTTTGATAGTCCCAGCGTGTTCGTTATAACCGAACCCGACCGTATGTATATAGTATATTGACCGAGTTATACATACACATGAACCCACCTATTGAGAAACGCAATGTTTCTGTCTACCTTATAACAGAAGTTTCCCCGCTCGAATAATACGAATATATTCGGGACAAGTGTTTTTACTTGTCAATCACCTATACAATATTAAACGATACTAAGGCATTCGTTCCGATATTCATCTATTTACATACATACATATTTATCAATAGCGTCTTTCAATAACGTTAAACTTTTTGCATGGCAAATGACCTCACAGCGCTAGTCATCACAAACAGCATAAACATAAATTTGCTTACATTGCACTATAGCATAATATGCAATGTGATAAAACGTGCCGCAAGTTCTCAACCAAGCTGGTCCTACGTTTAACCCTCATTTAAAGTTTGCTATCTTGAATTTTAACATCTCGGTTATTACACTATGTACAAAATGTAAAAATTGTGGAATAATATCTTCTGATAAAAGAAATCCTAAAACTGAACAAACACCCTGTCGAGATGGGATTTTGGATATCATTTATTTATTTGCAAATCTTTTTCCACATAAAAAGTTTTGAAGCGATCGGAACCAATTCATAAATTTTTTCAAGATTCGTCTTGCGTAGTACGATCTTGCATTATCGTGTTTACAGGACGTTATTATTAAAAGTCTGCATTTACAGTCTGTCCAGGATTTAGCACTTTAAAATGAGCAACACTGTGAATATTCCCCCAAACACAGAAAAGGGACTTGTTGGGATGTAAACCTGGTATAACCCTACTTCGTGACGATTTATTGGGAGAAAACCACTGCTTTTTGCGTTTTGGATTTTCGTAGAGGAGCTACTTTTGAACTCCAGTGATAAAGCGATCAAAAAAATATTTCTGTATTGTACCGCTGAAGCAATAAGTTGCATGTAGTGGATCGATTAGCTTTGTTCTCTTCCGATGGGGGAATGTGGGTTCCAAAACACTTGCTCTGCCTACTTCCCCAATCTGCTGCATATGTTCTTGGATGGTCGATAAAGGTTGGTTAAGACTGTCTAACAATGTATTGATTGCCTGCTACTGATTTGCTTCCACTTCTGTCAACACGTCTAATGTTGTTGGTCTTCCTGATCGATACGACTCGGAAAGATAAAAATTACCGGATTTGAACTTGGAAATCCACCTTTGGCATTTACAAACGTCTAATGCATTTGGATAGACATCGTAAATGTTTTGGGTAGCAACTGTTACGTTACTACCCTTGCGAAACTCAAAAAGTCGGATATGTACCTCTTTTGATATTTGGATGACCACTTTACCCAAAACCCCAAACAAGTTACTGTAACCTCAGAACGAATTTGCCACGACTATGATGTACACAATAAACTGACAAATGACAATCAAATAGTGACATACGCAGATTAGACATTACTTTCCGGTTCCTCTAATAGTTTTTAATAATTTTCTCCATCATTTTTGGGATGAACGATGAAAAACTTGTAAGGCGGAAGGATTTAGCTATATCCTCTGTCTTATTGCTTTCGTTGGTATAATAACCATGACCAAAGCTTCTTCTGAAAGTTTGGTTAAACTTGGTAGTAGCAACTTCGATCTCTGCTGCATCAGGGCTGGAGATTTGTAGAAAAGGTGTGTGAATTAAGATTATGAGACTTTCCTTTACGTTGTCGCCGTGGCTAAGGAGCATATCATATAAGAGTGACGTATTCCACGCTAAAAATTAGACCCGTACGCGAGCGCCACCTGATAATCAGATCGTGGTACCTACTAAATTTGTAAACAAAGGCAATGACGGCACTTTTAAATTAGTACAATGTTTTTTTTTGGTTCTAAATATACTTTAAATACGTGTTTCGATCTTGTTTGATCTCATCAGTGCAATATATCTATAAATATAGAAATCACAGACACGTATTTAGGTGTTTAAATAAAAATAAATTCTGTAAAAAATAAAGTTAAACTCTAAGAAAAGTAAATATTTAACATTCAATAGATAACATGTATATAAAAAAATATAACATTCTCTTACATATGATAATACATTAATAAATAAAACAGTATAATCTTGAAAAAATAAAATAAACTATGTACTCATACCAATAAATAAACTTCTAATAAATAACTAAATAAAATAAGGACAATTCTTCATATGCGCAAAGACTAGAAACCCTAAACTGCTTACCCTCTAAAAATGCATCGGCTGTCTAATTTTTCTTGCGTTTCGATTAACAGATCTCTCATTAGGAGACCGACAAATATCATCATGAAATTTCCTAATATTTAAACTCATAGATATATTTAACAGCTGTTCTTGAACCAAAGTTTGGTGATCGGAATGAACACAAGTATACCATGAAAAGTTAACCTTCCGCAAAGTTACCAACATTTTCTTTTGAATAGAATTTACATGGCAAAATGACTTTAGCAAGACAACCATTCTATCGTAAATGATATTAACATATAATACCAAACTAAAAGTGGGATAAAGAAGATTATTTGATAACGTTGTAAATGTATGATGAGGCTCTACGTTAGCAGAAAATAAAGAAGATTTACAAACCTCACAATCGGGTAAATTAAGTTTTTTTAATTAAAATCAATTTCAAGATTTAGAGAAGAAGCTTCTAGTTCGTTCTTATCCAATGCACAAGTCCTAGCATTTTTAGGTTCAATAGAAGTCATAAAAGATTGCAGATTACTTGTGATATATGATATGCCCGCTATCCTCCGCACAATTGAACCCGATAGAATGAGAAGACACTAAATTATTTAGAATACAAGTTTTACAATTGGCAATGAACTGATGACAACTTGGATTTGTATTAAGATCACCACACTGACGCATGACACCAAATAAATTCTCCAAAGGATCTTGATTTAATGATCTTGTTCGCAAATGCCCAAAGCCTATATTCTGCAGTTTATTCCACAAGAAAATGACACCTCGAAGAGTATGAATCCAACCCACTTTCACTGGTAGTGATGATTTTACCTGATTGTTCGTTAAACTTTCAAATTGCCAGTGCACAATTTTTTGAAGACTCATACCAAAATTTTAAGTGTTCTTATTTAGAAGTAACAGAACACCCATTTACTACAACAATTCATAAAATAAAACAATTGATAATAACAAAACTTACCCGGAACTTGTCCCTCTTTTGTTCATAACCTCACCAGTACACTACGTCATCATGATTTGCGCTTTTATTGATTTTTATTGTATCCTCAATATTGTACACCGTTGCCATGTCACTTCCTCTTATAGTTAATCATAATTATTGATAGATTTCTTAATGATAAGAGCAACAAACAGATTTTTTGGTGAAAATATCGCTATAAACTGGCTCATAGTAATTAGTAATTTATTTATTCCATTATGTAATGACCATTACAATAATTCGTCAACAGAAATATAATTATGATACAAATAACAATAACAATTAACAAGTACAATACTATCGAGGACATATGTATATAGTGTTCAAACACCACAAACAAATATACAAACAAGCAAAGAGCCGTCAAAATACACTGCAGGTCAAGAATTCGTCAATCGTGTAAAAGGCGTTATTCACTAGATGTATTTTCAGTCTGTTGGAAAATCTATAATTTGAAAGGCACTTCACATTTTCCGGTAGATGGTTATATATTTTTGTACCCCAATAGTCCGCATATCTCTGTGTTGTTTTCACTCTGTGAAACGGCACTTTTAAACGTTCTCTAAGACGCGTGTCATAATTGTGCGTATCCCCATTTCTGTCGTACATCACTAAGTTTTTGTGTACATATTTAGCGACGGTAAGTATATATACACATGTAATAGTTAGTACCCGTTCGTTTATAAATGCCTGTCTGCATGATTCTCTTCCTTGCAGGTTACACATTGATCTCACAGCTCGCTTCTGAAGAAGGAGAATGCGCTCAGCCTCCGACGATAACCCCCAGAATTGTATCCCATAAACGGCGACACTGTGGAAGTTCGCGTAGTACGCCATTCTTGCGGCCTGATGAGTTGATACGGCTCTTATTCGTCGTATGCTATAGACAGCGGCAGCGAGCTTCTTCGCAAGTTCGCCTACATGTACACCCCATGATAACTTACTATCAAGATGGAGACCCAATATTTTAATGTTGGTAGAAGCGTCCTTTTTGTTTAGTGAAAAATCGAGATGTTGTGTTTTGTTAGAGTTTAGTTTTAGCTTGTTCGATGCAAACCACTCCTCTGATTCTTTTATCACTATTTTTGTCTTGTCTAACAATTCGCTCTTAGTTTGCGCTCTCGATACAAGTGAAGTGTCGTCAGCGTATAAACAGATGGTGTCCGCTGACACGTTGGCTCCTATATCGTTAATATATATTATAAATAGGAGCGGTCCCAGTACCGAACCTTGTGGTACACCGCGATCTGCAACTACCAGCGTGGATTTATGGGTGTCCATTTCTACATACTGATATCTATCCACCAGATAAGACGCCAATAGTTGGTGAGCATTTCCACGAATCCCGTAGTAGTACAGTTTATCAAGAAGCGATTTATGATCTACAGTATCAAATGCGCGGCTGAGGTCACAGCATGTCAATCGCACGCACTCCTCCCTATCTAGTGCAGCCAGTATTGCATCCATCACCATAGCTAATCCCGTCGTGGTGGACTTGTCTTTACAGAATCCGTGTTGAGCATTCGATATGGTATCGCTCCTGTTTAAAAAGGTTATTATTCTTTTCATTATTACCAACTCAAAAATCTTTGAAATCGCTGGTAGTATCGATATTGGTCTATAATTTCCAGGATCGTTGATATCTCCTTTTTTGTGCACTGGCACGACCTTTGCGATTTTTAATTCCCTTGGAAAAACTCCATCCGAAATGCAGCTGTTTATGATCATTGTCAGAGGATCGGCGATAGCAGGAGCAATCGCTCTTAATAGTTTTGTAGAGAATCCGTAGTGGTCTGGCGTGCTCTTACATTTGATCTCATCAATAATCATTAGTATTTCATTGCTAGTTACAGGAGTTAGGTAACAGGAATTCGCAGCCATCTTATTAGTTTTTGCAAGCATCTCCTGCGTGCCAGTTGTTAGTTGGTCACCATCATCTTTTATTTGGTCTATAAAGTGTTGATTCATGTTGTCAGGTGATATTTGTATATTTTCAGGTTGCTTGATACTTTTCCCAGTTATTTGATGAATAATTTTCCAGATCGTTTTATGTTTATCCCGCGAGTTATCAATCTCTCTACAATAGTTATTTTTGATTTCATTTTGTAGGGCTGTTTTGTAGGTGGTTTTACACCTCTGATATTCTTGGTATATAGCATTGTTTTTCGTTACTCTAACAATTGTTGACAGCGCATCTAAATTGTTTTTCATGTCACTGATATAATCAGGCATACTTTGCTGTTTGCTTCTATTTGTAGTAATTCTCCTCTCAGGGAAGCACTCATTATGATGGTGTTTCAATTCCTCAATAAAAGTAGTACACATTTCAGTGGAGGACTTGTTGTGGAAAACATCCCACCATTGGTAAGTATTAAGTTTCATTACGAATTCCTGCACACTACGTCTGTCAAATATTCTAGTGTATTCTACCACTTTTTTCTTAGGTGGCTTGGCTTTATCGCAATAGGCGATTATCAGTGACAAGTGATCCGCAATATGAAGATCTATTGTACTTACGTCATATTCATGCCCGTCAAGGTTTGTAAAAATGTTATCTATAGACGTTTCGCTATTGGGTGTTATTCTGGTAGGCTGCATTGTAGTCAACCTCAGATTGAAAGTTTGAAATAAATCCAATAAATTATCTCTAGTGCTTGTTTTATTTAAAAAATCCACATTGAAGTCTCCAGCGATGAAGATCCTCGCATTGTATTGCAGTATATATGTTAGTAGCTCCGATAGACAGTCCATAAAAACGTCGATGCTTCCGTTAGGTGATCTGTATAAGGATATCACCACAACGTTGGACTTAACAAGTCTAATAGCTGCAATCTCAATGTCAATTTCGATGGACATGTCATTCAAATCATGTAGGAGCTCATACTCAACACCCCGCCTCACAAGTACTAGTGACCCCCCATGTTTGCGCTGTCTTCTGCAAAATGCACTGGCAATTTCATAGCCCTGTATCATGTATTTATTTTCTACTCTTATACGCAGCCAGTGTTCAGTTAAGCATGCAAAATCGGTAGAATTTTTAGTCAACTCGATGGCGAGTTGGTCGATTTTGTTTGAAATGGATTGCACATTTAGACACATCAATGTTTTTATGACGGGTTTGTCGTTCTTCGGGACAAGTGAAAATAATATTTATTAATTCTGGCACCATGTGGCCATATTTCTGGATTACTAAAAGCCAATGAAGATTCTAAGGACACTGCGACCTTAAACGACGCATATTCGTCTGGTCTTTTAGAAGACAGTCTCTCGCACTTTCATATTCCATATCACACACATCATATCCACTTTCATATTCCATATCAAAACCTCTTTTGATGTTTGATTATAATTGCTTTAAATATAAAGCCTACAATAACTTGGTAACTACTAAAATACTATAAAATATAATAAATACTATATTTAGTTCTCCAGGTGATTCGGAGGTGGCGCGCACATCTTGCTTGAAATGTCAAATTTGAAACAAACATCCGTGTCCGTGGCTCCGTTTCTTCTTCCATAGAGGCTCTATACCGTTTGTGTGAGGTTTTTTGGAGTAGCATAGCAATCGTGAGTTCTTCACGCATAAGATTCTCCGAGTTTTCTTCTTGTTCTTTCTCAACTCCTTATTGTATGTAGTTAAGGATGATCTGTATGCTCCGCAGTTATTTGGTCGTGGGCATGCTAAATAGCCATCTCCTAGTTGTAATTCACAATATCAAAGTGAAATGGGAACAGTCTTTATGTTTTAAATATGTACATTCCTCCTGTCAGTAATTACGTTTGCAGTATCCGGGCTTTCTAAAATTGTATATCGCATACATTACTAACATTAAATATATATATATTCCTATATTTATTAGAGGTGATTGAACTGAATACGCATTCTAATCCAATTTAAAAAATCTACCAATTCGTTAATTTCTGCAAAAAGAAACTCGAAACCGTTTTTGTAAGGTGTGCTACAGTTTTAAAAGCGTCGCCGTAAAACATGCTTGTAAAACTAAATATAATTTGGAATGTATACATTTTTATGGGCGAATATTTGGGAATAAGATGTATGTCGCCGGTATAGAATTTATGGGCTTTGCCATCTCATTTATTTACTGCATCCATAGGTGTTAATACAGAACAACACGTACAGCAAACTCATTTCGTTCGTATCCGTTCCCACTATCTCTACATCACGATCACGTGCGCTTATTTTTAGTAGCGTGCGTATTTTTCACTCACTCATGTGACAAACCTGCCTGCGGCTCTAAAAATGTTCCGTACAACTCGATTCCGCGTGTCTACATATGTCTCTGTCCCTCTCTCATTATATTGTTATCGTCTGGTGTTGCGTTGATAGAAAAGAGATGGAGATTAACGGATGTTTTATATGTATATACATATATAATATCTACAGCTTGTATGTATTAATTTCCTTTTAAACAATTACATAATAGCGTTGACATCGGTTGAAGCAGACCTATTTTTACGAAGTTAACATCTGCTAACACGATTACATGACATAAGAGATTACGAAAAACGAAACTAAGATGTAAAGAGTCTCTAATTCAACCCTAACATTACGTCATGTATGATGCCTTTTACAAAGTCGAAATGAGAAGAGTGTATTGTATTAGGTGGAAATATTTACGTTGGTGGAGTGCTTTGATGAAACAGAGCGAAGTACACAAACACTGGATCTTTGATGTTTATACGGTGTAGAGATTTCTGCTAATAGATCTGCTACTTGAGTAGTAGTATAATTCGTAAATAAATCTAGTTACCTTACACGTGAGTTGATTTAATTTCTTGGCTAGGTTTTGAAACATATGGTTTTTTTTTAGTTTTAAGATAGGTTTCAAACTAAAATACGAATGGTGATCTAATCTTGGCGCAATTTTATTTTAGAATTTGTGATTATTAACTTTCTAAATTTATATAAAGTTACGTGTAGTACGTAAGCTTGTTGTTTGAAACTATTTTTCCTGTATGAAAAAACATTAAGTGTTACTATTAAAAGGAAAAAAAAAACGATAAGACAGTAGATTTTATTTAGTCAGTTAATTTTTTTCTGAAGTAATCCTCAAGCAGTACAGTTACACTTTCCACAACGGTGACCATCAGGAAAATTCAAGCTAAAGAGTTCTTAGTGAAAGCCACATTAGACTTACAGTCTTCGGAGAGTTGAATGTATGGTGCTGAATCCTATGGTGTAACACTATTCTACAAATATCAGCACACTTACAAGAAAAATGCAACTCTTATTCTTATTATTGTTTTGTGGGGTGACCACGAGTGGTACTCACGTTGCAGATGTAGGCCTCTTGTGCGCTCTTGCGTGTACCGTAAATTCCATCTAGTATGCAAGATGGATACAACATGAACATGATACAAATAATAAAATGGATAAACGGAAAATCACGCTATTGGCCAAATACTAACATATTTATATTTAATTAAGAAAAAATTAATAGCAAAAATTTTAAGGTTAAGGTTTTTATTAGAGCTGAACTTTCTTTCTTTTTGTACTAGTTTAAGATAATTTTTTCAAAATTTAAATTTTTGTGTTTTATTAAGGAATTTGCTATTAAAGAACTACGTTAATTTGATGTAGCGAAATATGTTTTATAGCTGCATTTGTATTTGTCTGATTAATAGTGAAAACATTGTCACGGACCCATATCTTTGTCTACTTTTACACAATTGCTGTATAACAATCATGTTTTGATAACGTGGGCTATAAGTTTGGCAAAAGTCATAATTTTTTGAGCTACGTCGTAGTTATCCGTTAGTTTTGCCATAGAACGATTATTTATTTTGTTGCTTGCGTCAGTCGAAGTAATTCTGACAGCTGTCAAATCAGTTATTTTTTTTAGAATCTTCTGATTTTAAAATCGATTATTTTCTATGCTTTTAACAGGTTAAATTGTCCCTACCTACTATTTGTTTGTTGGCCAATTAATAATACACTAGTTTCCTG
Source organism: Popillia japonica (assembly GCA_004785975.1). NCBI lineage: Eukaryota > Metazoa > Arthropoda > Insecta > Coleoptera > Scarabaeidae > Popillia > Popillia japonica. Next base: position 18,369 of record SMLS01063882.1, read on the forward strand.
CCAATTTTCATCTGCGTAGCTGTCAAAACATACATTTTTGACAATCATGAAATGATATAATTGTGATAGAAGTACGTTTTTTTAAGATTTAGATCTAGTTAAATATTTTGATATTTACTACGCTATCACAAGACTCAACGAAGTTCGCTTTCAAGCACAAGTATCTCTTTTTAGAATTTGACAGATTCATAAAATTTGACAACTGTCAGAAATGGTACATAATAACAGTTATTTTATCGTTAATTATCATCAAAGTACATAACTTGTTTTATAGTTTAATAACTGTTAGAAATATTTTGACCTCTAAATAATCAACACATGCCAAGAAGTTCTAACACAATATCAATAATCAAACAAGCAACACAACTTAAAAAGCCGTTACAACTAGCGTCCACTTTTGATTCAATTGTGTCTTGTGCCCAAACGAGGAAGGAATTATACACAACCTAAGTACCTACAGATAGCAGAAAAATTATGTAATTTTTTGTGATTTGTGTTACCGATAATTATCCACAGTCATTTAAATCACAAACAATGAATTTTGTTACAAAATCTTTAAATCCTGTACATTAAAAACAAAAGATGAATGGATATTAAGTATACAGGGCGACTCAGCGAAACCGTTCATTAAAGTTTATGGGGTTCTGCCCAAAATATAAATTTGAAAATTTTGAATTACATATAATCGATTGTGTTCTCTTAAATTTAAATGTTGTTAGATTTGTAGCGAAATCGACGTCAACTTTGTTTGTTTAAATTGAACACCCTGTATATTTTACATATTTAGATTTATCTTTTGTTTATCTTCATGAATACCTTTACTTTTTGCAATTTAATTTGAACGTTTTGTAGTTATTCGATTTTTTCTAAAAAAAATTGTGACAGACATTTGTTCAAAAAATCAGAGAACACTCGATTCTTTGAATATCAATTTTAGGATTCATAATATGCTTAAATAACATGTTGGAGAAGTTTTGAAGAACCATAACTTAAGTTTTTCAAATGGCATATTTTATTACTTCAAAATTTCGAAAAGTTAGCGTGCCTTAGTAAAGTAACCACACAATGTAGACAGCCGTTCTCGTCGTCAAAGCCTACTCTAACATGTTAAAGCATATTACAGGTACAGCCGGAAAAACCGGGGAAAATATTTTAGTTGAAGAGAACACAATCGATTATGTAATTCTGAATTTTGAAATTTATATTTTGACCAGAACCCCTTGTATTCATCATTTTCAAAGATATGTCGAGTAAGGAGGATTTAGAAATCTAAACTGATACATTAACATAACTTTTGATTACGACTGTACTTCGTATTTTCGAACACTTCTATCTACCAAATAAGCATTTTAGGAACTTTAAACATCATCAATTCAGATTGTAGTTTTAAGACTTTAATTTTGTCAGAGAACTATAATACAATATCCATTACAACGTAAAAAAAAACATTTAATAGCTTATCAAATTCCTATAATTCGGGAGCTATTTAAAGAATCGATCTACGAAAAGGCTTCTAATACGTCTATTATTGTATCGAACGGATTATTATTGTCTCAAACAATATCAACAAACACAATTCTTATTAAGAGAATTTGTTATATGTACGTACATACATACATACGTATATTTAGGACAGACATGCCTGACTTTTGAGGTCAATTATGTCGTATTTTTTATCTCTGTCTCTGTAAAGTACTGTATGAATTCGTATATTTGGTGCTACTTATAACTAAATAAGGAATGCCGAGTGTAATTGCGAAAAATATGGTACAGTAGAATTTTGTTTTTTAATTACATAAGCTATACATTGTACTGGTGTATTTTTTGGTACTAGTAGGATGGAGCACCGCCATGAAGAATGCACTTGATCTTATTTATAAAATAAAATTACACGCTCTAGTAAGAATGTTTTATATATTTATATGAACGTCAATTTGTACTTATTACTTGAATTGATACCATATTTATCTAAATCCTTGAAAGTTTTGCAATACGATTTATGCATTTAAAATCAAAAGGTAATTTACGCAATAATTACAAACTATCTTGATAATAATTACCAATTTGTCAAGATCTTACAAAAAAGGAGGAAAGTATGTACTCCATAATTACTACGCAAGTAATTGCATAGTACATATACTTCACTGTCATATATGTACATATATAGATGAGTTTACGTATCGGACTTGACAATTACTGTTTTGACGAACTTTTTCCATTGATAATTATTATGTTACAACATAGTATTTAACATTGAATGTGTGACTTATCATGTTTGTGTACTCGTAAGATCATGTCTGCTGTCACATGACCGACAAAATGCGTGGCTGGTAAATATCATATGACTGGAAATATATTGTGTTTGATAACGGCCAATGAACAGAAATAAAACGAAAAAAACGAGGAATAATGTTATCTTATACTTCATGTTTTATCGCTCATTGAGAATGTCATTTAACAGGAGGTGTTTGTTAGTTTGTTTACTGACTCATTTGAACGTGTTAGTATAGGAATTTTTTATATTTTTATAGACTATTTCCGAGTTTAAGGCTAAGATTAAGCTTTTATGAATGTCATATACATACATACATATATACTTAACACCTTGCCTAACAACTTATTTTATTAATTTAGAAATATTTTTTAGTACTTGTGTTAATTTGAAATGAATGTTCGACTAAATTTTTGTTCGCGAGGAGAAGCTTTTGTATTTTACCTGCAAAAAACAACATACTTCGTCTAGCTGTCATTTTGACATAAATTTCTACATTCGACATTTTCTATAACAGAAAAGTTTGCTTCGGATACTTTTTTGGACGTTTTAGTTTTATGATTACTTGATTATCTTTTTTTTTGACAATTCAGAATTTTAATTTGGGGAAGGGAGAGGGGGGGGGGGTTAGAAGGTGTTAATAAACAATGATATTTGTGTGTTGTCGATGTAACTCAGTAACTGGTTATATTCCAAAAACAAAAGAAATCATAAGTTTAAAACCAATAACATAATATAACCTGGAACAAGCAGTAGTGCCTTAATCTTCGAGAAGTCTTGGATCATCTTCATTTAAAGTATTCCGTTTATTTTCAAAATAATTTGCTTGTTGATTGGTTGGGTCATCGAAATGTACCAAACAATCCTGATCTAATACATAATGAACTGTTTGGAAATCATGCAGGTACCCTATATATTGATTATTTGATCTTACTACGAATTGTTTCTTTCTTGACACAACCATCTTCTCAATGCCTACACACATCAACAAATTTCTAACACTACAGGAACATTTTTAATAGATACTTGAGTACTTGAGGTAATTGAGTTTTGCCATGAGACATTTATCTAAAAACTTCTAATCTATATAACCATATACATATTTTTATCTGAGTTTGTTGGTTGTGACCGTCAAAGTAATTCTGACAGCTGTCATTCTGTAAAATCACTATTTTTTTTTCTAGAATCTTTTCTGATTTTCTCAATCTCAGTAAATAAAACTATGAATTATTTTCTATGGTTTTAACAGGTTCAACTGTTCATAGTATTACTTGCTTTCTTGTCTAATTATAAATAGACTATATGTAGTTTCTTGTCAGGTTTCATCCTGCGTAGATGTATAACACTATCTGACAATAGTGAATTGGTAAAATTGTAATAAAAGTGCGTTTTTTAAGATGCAGAACTATAAATATTTTCACACTTCCTACACTCAAATTGACAAGATTCAACGAAATTCGTGTGAAGTGATAACTAATACAGGCTGTCCGCGATATATAAAGCATGCTTTTAAGGGATGATAGCTACAACGATTTAGAAGAAAAACATATAATACACCTGGGGTCTATCTGTAAGCGTAAACGAGAAAAAAAATATTTCTCATGTCACAAACTTGGACACATACTGTACAGCGGGAGCCGATCTGTGCAGGATTTACCCGACGATTACAGCGTGTGTTCTTGAAAATGGGCAACACATCGAGCCTTTCCTGTAATACATTTTCTCCTGTCTCTCAAAAAAGTCCTTTTTAGGACCACCAATTTACGACCACAAATAAACGAAAAAAACTCAATTTTGTAGTAGGAAGTTAGTTAGTAGTTACGGAAGAGCTTAAAGCACCATAACATAATTGCAGTAATTACATTGTTTTTATTCAATGCGACTTTCCCTCAACTTAAATTTTCATTTACCGATCGGAGGCTGCTATTAAAAACGCCCTTTTCACTCTAACTTCAACATAACATCGATTTTATTGTCATGACATTATTAAAAAAAACGCAAAGGTATTGACTTCGTACGGTACAAAAGTCTAATGTAGTTCAAGGTCGTATAAACAGATGATGCTTGGCTTGCATCTGTGCTTCTATTGAATACGTGTACAGTATGGTGTAAGAGAAATGACACCACGCTTCAATTTTAAAGTATTAAATAATTCGTTTTCATCGTTGTTTTCAGTTATTTTCAACCCTAATTTTTTTTATATGGTTTTTTGGTTATTTAAGAAGCAACATGGACGAGTTTTCTTGACCAAATAAGGTTTTTAGAAATCATTTTTTTTCTCGTTTACGCTTACAGATAGACCCAAGGTGTATTATATGTTTTCGTTTCTAAATCGTTGTGGCTATCATCCCTTAAAAGCATGCTTTGTATATCGCGGACAGCCTGTATACACTCTGCAAAAAAATCATGCAACTTCTTTCAAAAATTGGTAATTAAAAAAACAGATTTTTTTTTGAATCACGTGTTTTTATGTAGAATCCTCTTGCCTGCTTAAGTAAAAGTGAATGTTGATCTTTCAAAACTAAATGGACGTAATTTGAGTCACAGAGAAATTTTTCAAGTTATTTCGTTAATTGATTAATTAACGATGGTAGAAGTCAAAGATACGTCGGTAGAATATTAGGTATCTGACAATCAACAATTTCAAAACTAGTGCGCAGGTATAGAGAAACTAGGGTATGTAACAGGGGACCAGGATAAGGTAGGAAGCGGTTAATTACGATCAGAGATGAATGTTTTTTGCAAAACAAGCTGCTTACCCTTCGAAATGTAAATGTTACGTCTTAGAGAGTAAGGAACAGATTTAAAGAACAAGGAATACGTGTAAGAATGTCGGCTAAAGGCTCCATACAAACTAGAGAACTTCTAGAGTACGCAGACTGTAATTTGATTGAAGATATGTTTCAGGCAATTATTTTATTGTTGACTCTATTGAAAATTTTTCTGTGTGTATGCAAAATTGCCTGAGAGTTTTCCACAAAATGATACTATAGTCTTCTGTACTTAAAATATTTCATTTAACTAGTCTGGTTTCGTTGGTTCGTAGTACCCGAAGTAGGAGTTATATAATTCTAATTTATTTTATCTTTATAATTGTAATATTGTTACAAAAGTTGGTATTCGAGGCACTAAGATGAAAAATGTCTGTATATAGTCTGTTTACGATAACAGACGAGGCACGTCATTAATACATGTCATAATGGCGGTACTTATTATTGCCAATCTTTTCTCTAATAGGTTATGCATTAAGTCATCATATAGAGCGTTCACGATTCGAATACATGTACGTCATTAACAGAATTTTCAGAGTCACCAACACAAAAACAATAATATACCCGTCGAAGTATGTATAATTGTTATGTTGGTACGAATGAGCAGTGTTGACACAGACCGTTTATCGTCTTTTTTTACTTTCCTGCTTTTGCAAAGAGGGAACCTTACTTAAGATATAAATAAACCGATGTTGCAACATTGTTTTGACGTTGTTAGTGACACGCACGTCTGCGAATTGTGAACGCACTATAGCTCATTGACATGCAATTTGCTTTAACGGTTAAGTTCATACTCACGGCAACATTGTGAGGACAGGCACCTCGACATAGAAAATTTTCCTATATCTTCCATAGCGAGAATAGTTATTTTCCGGTATTTTGTTTTGTTATATTTCTGAATTGACTGGTTATGACGTGTCTCGTTTGTTATCATAAACAGACTATAATTACTGGAGGTTTGCAAACATATTAGTTGCTAGCAACTAGAACCTTTAAAATTATTTATTTCTCCAACAAGCTAGTAACTTAAATACAAGTAAGTAATTTAGAAAAATGTTTTCTTGATGTATTTATACGCATTATCATCAAAGTATGATGCTTTATGTTGGTTTGTGCTGTGAGTATTACTCTCAAAACACGCATTTCACGTAATTGCGGTTTTGTTCGAAAAAATTGAATTTGAAAAGCAGATACCTATGCCTATCTAAGTAATTTTACTGATACGTGCGGTTTATTATTAACCATGTCATTCTCGAAAGTGTAAAAACAGGAAGACCAAGGACATACAATAATAAACTAAATAACAAACTGAATTTATGTATATGTTTTCATACTTAAAAATTTGTTGTATTAATAGAAAACCTTTAATTCAAATAAATTGTGTCGTAAGTGCATCTGTTATAAATATTTATGATTCAATAGGTCACATGCATACTGATGGTAACACATTTATTTACAGAAAGTTTAGCAATATTTCGCGTAAACAATTTTATATGAACATGTTCCATCCTTGAAAGATTAGTTACAAATAATAGGGATCTGGCATTGGGAAAAATTTCCTTAAAAATACTTTGCTTTCATACAATAGTAAATGTTTATTTCAAGACTTAACACTAATTTATATAATTTTAAAGTTCGTTTTCGACAAATTAACTAATTAGAAATTTCTTGCTTTTTTTCAGCGAAAAACTTTTTCAATTCACAAATGATCAAGTCCGCGTTGTTCTCTTCAGGGAATGCGATTTTAGGGGAAGAAAACTGTTGTTCGACTCGCAGGCCATACAAAAGATTCATTTGGCCGGCCAAACGGGCAGCCAGCAAGAAATTAATAATCGTTCCCAGACGGAAAAGGAAAAGAAGACTTACGCTGAAATATCTAACGGATTCGGATATTTGGTAAGAAACTTTTTGTTCATTAGAGGAGTTCTAACTTGTCTTTAGTGAAATATAATTATATTTTTCATTGTGCTTTTAGTATACAAAACCCAACTCTGATATACCACAGCTCAGTGAAATGATATTCGGTTCGGTAGCCATGAGTTACAGAGGGACTTCCTACAAAATTCATAGCTTGGCGTCCCCACCTAGATTCATGTGCACTCAGGTAAGGCTTATTGCAAATTTACGAGAACAAGTCTTAAGAACAAACATAACCTCACACTATTTAGAATCCCCTTAGGCAATCACTATTTTTCCATATTATCCTGTTTAGAATTGAAACAATATAGATATTTTAGCAGCATCTCTACGGTCTTGTTTCTTGTTGATTTGCTATTGTATTGCTTTTAGCGTATGTACATTTTATATTTAATAAAGGACAGATAGAAATGAGAAAGGACTATCACGGTAAATCTCACGTATACGCAGGTATTTCCGTGTCCTAGACAAGCCAGAGGTGGTAGAAGTTCGGCGCCGGGTAGGACATCTTGCGGTCACCGTCAGAATAACTGCAATGGTACATCTTCGCTTAGCCTGGAGCATTCTTCCAAATTGGAAGATTCTAGTACCAGTTGTACGACGTCGTTTAGCGATCAATCTGTGCATAGCACTGCTTCGGACACTCTCTTAGGTAATCATATGTTATACTTGGTATCTTCGTTAGTAACTTAAACTAAAGTTGTTGACGTAGCGAAATCGTAATTTTAGTATGTAGAAGAAACCGCAGCGTTCCTTTAGATGTCCCCCAATCGAATAATGGTGTGTCGACAAACATTCCAAATTTTAGTGTTGTTGGTGATTCTGGTTTTGGTGGCGATCAGTCGTACGGCAGTTTTAGCAGTTCTATCGGACCGCAATCGTTTCCTCATTGCGATACGAATCTTAATAATTGTAAGATACGAATTGGTATTTTTTCGTGAAATTTATTTTAATGTTGGATGTCTTTTTTTGATAGCGAACACTACATTTTCATGTGGAAGCGTGTACAAACGGTGGTTAAGGAGTGCTAGCACGTCCCTGGAGTTTTCTACCAGTTCGTTAACTGGTTCCGCCTCAGCCGATGAATGCTATTTGAAACCCCATCCTCGTACGAGGAAATTAGGATTAGCTATTATAATAGAGTTGACTGCTGGGCAAGAAGAGTAAGTATATTAATTTTGGATTTTTAAGCTTGACAATGTAACTTACTTACTTTGATGCTACTCTCATATATGTATGTAACGATTAACATTTATATAACCTATCCTTTCCAGAAACATCCAAAAATTCTTTTTAGAACATGCCGCTTTGATTGAAGCTCTAGTGTGGAGGGTACGATACGGTTCCGAGGTTGCCTTCCTACGTCACGTCAACTTCTTGTCATTGATGTCCGAAGTGACAACCACAACGACACGCTGGTTGATAGCTTTCCTAACGGGGCCACACCTTTCCGTTCACATGTGGCACAGCCTCTCTTTATCGACATCATCAAACTGTGATAGTTCCTCCAGTATTAGCCGTAGTAGGACCTTTTGTAAGGACAGCGTAAATTGCCAGAACAAGGGCAGGTCCTTATCGCAGGACAGACTGACTTCTAGCGTTAACAGTGGCGTTTCGTGTGCGTCCCTGACGAATTCGATTTGTGAATCTACTACTACGATCGGCAGCTCGGAAAAACCTGCCGAATTTACGTTCCTCAACCTTTCCAGATTCTTCAGAAACGATTGTGATTCAAAACGTAGTGATTACGGTGGTAGTGGTGTGCGCGGTAGTGATAATAGGAGTTTTTTAGCGGAAAAATTTGTCAGAGAACTGTGCGAGTTGTTGGAATCCGTTGACGTGAAGCATACTAATTTGTAAGTATAAATAGTTAAAGTATACTGTTTTGTATGTATTTCTTTGAAAATGTTGACTTATATGCAGTAATTCTGAATGCGTAAAATTCACGTATAACCTTTTGTAAAAATTATATGATTGGTACATACATTACTCCATCTGCCCACTTAAATAGAGTTCTACCAATTCAAGCGACTAATTTTTTTTAATAGGAGTTAAGAATTTTTAAATGAGACATTAAAAAGAATGATTGGTCACTGATTTGGAATTACGAACGAAAATTTTACCACTTTTATTCATAGCTTGCGTCTCTTAAATTACCGATTCCTATTAGTTATTAAATCTGATTTATAAATATTATTTTAGTATTATAAGTCCAAAATTGTTCGAAAAGGTAGCAAAATACTATATGATTCAAAATACTTTTTATAAGCGGTGGCTATGGATTACATATATTTGAAAAACGTATGGCTTAGCTTAATATAAATTTACTTACCTGCAAATGTGATAAATTTTAAATGTCAGAATTCTGGTTAGCTTGAATCGCTTGAATGTTATATATTGTTGTTGGCAGTAACTTATTATATTGCATTAGAAAAATGGTGTATACTGATCAACAGAAGTCATTCATTATTGAGTCATCCTTTCGCAAGGGATATAAAGTAAAGTAGAGTAAAGTAAACTTTATTCCCAAAAGACCAAAAAAAAACATGGCATAGGGGAAGTCACATACAAGAAAACGAAAAAACATAAGGCGACAATATTTTCATAGAAGTATTTATTTAAACTAATTTAACACTTAACAATTACTTGGTAACGAAGAACACTACTAAAACTATTTATTTTAACTAACACAGATTTATATACACGTTTCGTATTTATTTTCAGTCCGTTCTAATTATGTGCTAGTTTAAGACTGTCCCGCATACGAGATTATCACCCTTATATACTTAAAATATAACTTCTAGAATTCTCTACACTAAACTAGACTGTTCTAGAACGCCCTCTCTAGAATGTCTCTAGAAAACACGTGAACCATCCATATATCATAATTAGAGTGCACTGCATAATCCATTTTAAATTGCTCTGTCACTAGATGGCGCCATTCGTAACAATAATAACAAATAAATTGAATTCGGATGTTGAAATTACTTTCATAAGTAAAAGTTGTTGCCAGAATACAATATAAATATACCTAAGTACATAATATAAAATATTAAATAGAAAATGGTGAATGGAAGTATAGAAGTCAACTATGTTTACAAAAATTTCGTTTGAAACATCAAGACGTAATAATCGATGAAGCCGCATTTTATAATTACATTCTTTATCTGGTAAATACATTTCGTGATACTGGAAGTGTTTAACTAAAGAAAGGTAGTGGCATACGTAGTTGGTATACATACAAAGAAGATTTATTATTTGCTAATACATTATGTTGACATTTAAAATTAATCGCATTTGACAGAGCGAATCAGATTCGGTCGGACGAGTTGTCAACTCAAATGATATTAAGCTAAGCCATACGTTTTTCAAATATGCATACATAGCCACCGCTTATAAAAAGTATTTTGAATCATATACATAGTATGTGAAATAGATGCATTGAAGTATAGAAAAAATTGACAAATCTGCCTCTACTATACTACTTAGGTTTGAAAAACGCAAAAGAAACTATAACATTTGATTTTGAAAAAAAAAGTTTTCAATGTATAAAGGCAGAAATTAATTGTTCCCACAAACCCACATCTTTCTAATAGCTTGTCTTAATCGCTTATTTTCTATATACGTTTAGTATAACTTATGACAGTTGAGAAATTTAAATGTTGCCACAGTTAAGGATTACCATCTCTTTCTAACACATGGTATTATAATTAGTCACACAAATAAATACAAAAATCAATTATTCGACCATAAATATTGATATAAAACTATTTATTTTGTATGAAAAGCAATTACGCATTAAAGATTTTATTTACAATAAATTACTTTGTTCACATAGGTACCTACTTCAATATAATAAATACACTGAAATTAAGGGTTAATGCATCTTCGATAAATAAGAACTTACCAGAGGCAATATACAGGGTGTATTTTAAATAATAGTAAAGACTATGAAAAATGCAAAGATATAATTTTATTAAACTTAAATCCAAAATATTTTGCGCAAATTCCTTCCCAGACGCGAGAAAAAAAGACAAAGATATTTATAAAATATTCGTCGCGCCACTATGTTTTAACAAATATATCTAGCGCAGAGCAGGTGTAGCGATAGGCGATATTTAACATGCGTGCAACGCACAATCGGTGTCAGTCTGTTTCGAATGTTGAATGTATGTAGATGTTGCAGACATGAAACCAACAATTCTTTCATAAAAAGAAAAATACGACCAAGACTACAAAAATTGCAAACTAAGAAACGATCTTTATTTCACAACAATAGTTTTTCTTTTACTACAGTTAAATAATTTTGAGTCCTTGTTTAAAGTAATTCCATAGATTGGATACATTTAAAATAAAAGTTGCTCCGATAGTATTTTCATACGTAATCACATTGATATTATTGAACTCTTAATTCAAAGCTATTCAAAAAAACGGACACATCATCGTTATTTCGTAGTTTTTATAACATCGACAGCAGCTTTTGCGATGTCTTGCGTTACTTTGATCGAGATACACATATTCTCGATTTATAGCCGGCACATATTACAATTTATAAGGGAGATTTTAATTTTGGTATTGGCGTCGTAATTGAACAAAGATTTTTTGGATTTAAATTCTACATAATTGTATCTTACCATTCTCAATATTTTTTACTTTTATTTCAAATACATCTTGTAGCTAAAGCCACGTGGCTTTTGTAACAATGTTAGTATTATTGCAGGTGGCTTTGAAGAATTAAGTCAAGACAATTGTCAGAAAGCCTCTAATAAATAATAAGGTTATTGTTTTAATAAAAATGTCTAGAGAAAAGATAATCAATGAGATAATTATTGATCAATAATTATACATTACAATAATAATTATACAATTTACAGATAAAAGATATTGGTCCCCCTCAAAAAATTTAATCTAATTATACCTGCAACGTGATCTCTATTATCATTATTCATCTATATATCGGGTTTTTTTATTAGAACTTGATAACTGATAACAAGATACAGTACAAAAATATTTACATTCAATATAAACTAATTAAAAAAGCTATTGATAAGCCGTCTCGTGACTTTTATTTTTTCGTAATTGTAACACTCACGCAATGATTATTGTCCATAACATACACTCGTATTAAAAGGGCTCTGATGTTTGTTTTTGTTGTTCCTTCTATTTGAGTTCGTTCTATACAATGCTATTTTTAATAATAATGAACGAAATTATCTTAATGAAAAGGTCAAATATGTTGCTAACTCGTCATTAAAACTGACTTACATTAGTATGTACTCTATGGTATGTTACGAATCCAAAATAAGATTGATATTTTTATTTAGTCACCTGCATTTAACTTACCCAGTCCATGCAGATTATACTGGTGTGATTATATTCTTAAAACGCAAATAATAAAATGTATCATCTATTTTATTCAATTTTAAAACTAATTAGTGTTTATCGTTTTTTTTATAGCTTTATAAGCACCTTGGTTACGGCTGTACTAACACATCATCTCGGTTGGGTAGCCACCGTCTTGAAGCCTAAGCCAGATGACACAGAGGCCATAAAAAAATTGCAAAAAACGGGTAATCCCCTATGGGGACAATTGAACGATTTATACGGAGCTATTGGTTTCCCAACAAAGATGGCACACACCATCATAACAGGATCTAATAAACCGGAACTAATTACAAAAATGTTAAACTTCTTAACCTATTTTATAAGATGCAATGACGTTTTAAAACAAACATCGTCTAGGTGGGATGTTGTGGAGGAAAATAGTGCTGTTGATGAGATTTGCAGGGAAAAACAATGCATCCCGAAAGAGAATTATAAAAAATACCAAGATCATTTAGACGAAATGGCCGCATGTAATCTGACTTTGAAAAAATTTAATGTTTCGAATGGGCTAAATATCGATTTGAAGTTAGATAAATCGAAGATTAACCATATCATGAGATATAACGAGTTGCAAAAGTTAGATGAGGTTAATGATGAAGATGTAGGTAATGTAAAACAATCGAAGGGTTTAAGTAAAACGTCAACTTGTTTAAGAGAGTTGAGTAAATTAGAAAACGACGAATCTAACTTGAAAAATACCTCAACTAATTTAAGTAGAACTAGTAGTAGTACTCCTTTAACAAAGACTAGCACATGTTTTGGAGATTTAAGTAAAATGATTGAGAACGAAAATGAGGAGACAAATGAAGATAGCATATCGAATGATACTGTTTGCATAATGGAGAATTCCTCGTCATCGACACCTAAAGATCATTTTGGGCTAACTAATGAAGATATTCACAGGAAAGTTCAGAAGTTATTCAGGGGACTAAACGATGTACCTAGATACCATTCCAACCAAGAAATACACAGATTCAATAAAGTAGATCTTGAAAAACAGAGGTCTTCGTCATCCTCGGTTTTGTCTGCAGATCAAGCTAAGAATGTAGTGTTTATATTGGGTGATAATGAACCTTTAGTTGGGTTGAAGAAGAATACTCAGCAAAATTTTACCGATTCAAAGAAAGCTGAAATTTTGCACGAAGTTAGTAATAATGAAACAAATTCCATTGATAACATTCCAGCTAAGATACTTCACACGGAATCTTTAGATAGTTCTATAGACGAGAGTGGTGAATTTAGTAATACGAGTTTCAAAGATTCTGATTTTGTTAAATATAGCCGTAGTTACGCCATAAAACCAAGCACTTCATGGACTCACTTGGAGCAAGAGAATAAAAACGAAATCTACAACACTAATCGTGAACCAACGTGTTCAACTTCTTCAGATCAGGGTAATAAGAAGAAAACCTTTTTAAGGTCACAAAGCGAACCGCCAGAAAACGTTAAAGGAAATAACGACAACTTGTTAAAACCCAGATTTAGATATACGGGTGTGAAATTTAATTTTCAACAACATCCGCAAATCTTCACGAATTATATGCGAAGCAAGAATATCGAGCTATCGAATTTATCGTTCGCCGAGAAAGCAATGAAATTTAACGGTGCTTTATCAACTAATTTCGATTTTACGAGCTGTGAGGATAATTTTGAAGAAGTAGAAGCTCTGCAAACGCCATCGAACGCTTCCGAATTGGAATTTACAAGTGAACTTGGGGATTTGGAGAAGGTGGATATTCAACACGCCAAGGAGAGTGAAAACCTGCACAAGACTTTCAGACGGAATTTCTTACCGAATACTATAATTAGTGAACCGACTTTGGAGGAAGCCTCTAACGACTGCGAGAAGGATACTAAGAAACATTCAGAAATGTGTTCGGCTGCCTCAGAAAGAAATTTAAACAGGATCAAAAGCTTGAAATTAATCGAATTGCCGATGCCGAAGTGAGTTTTTTTTTTAAATAAAAACTAGTTTATTTTCTGGTTGTCACAATAATGGTTTTGTTTACAGATCAATTACTTCAACGTGTCCTCTTACAATCGGATACACCAGCACCTTATTTAGAGGGATCAGTGAGTGTTATACTTCGGATATGGTTTTACAGGGTATATCTCTTCCCAAGACTATTTGGGAAACTTCTCTAAAAAGAGACCTGACTTTAACAGCGAGACATCCACTTCTTGATCAACCTGTTGATGAAGCTATTGCGATTGTAGCTGACACTGATACATGGTAGGTGGAGATTATTATTATTTTACAAAATATTGTCTACTATAAGATAAAAAAAAAATGCTGAAACAGTTGCATCTACAATTACTTTCGTAAATGCTGAATGCCACGCAAAAATATATGCATAGTTCCAAAATCGACATATTTGGCATAAAAAAGAGCAAAGAGAGCAATTACTTTTATCTAAAATTTAAACTGCTAAGTCTGGCTTTTAGAAATTTCAAAGAAAGGTTCATTTTAATAAAGGTTTAGCAGTTTCTTCCGTATTAGAATGCTGTGAAACCGATATAAAGAAAATCCTGTTGTTTGTGGCCAGTTGGGTAATATTCCTGTGCTATTCTTATTCTATATTCTCAAATAACTTCGAGAAATCAACGCATTAGAGTGGGTTGGCTATTGAGATAGATACAGGGATATGCTCGTTATATTTTTTTATAGAGTCATTCTCGGACACAGAAGCCTACACTGTGTAATTCCGCCTGGAAGATCGTTGGGAATAAACTTTCAGCAACTTGCCTTACGTATTTCGATTTTTTTATCGATTTTTGGTGACCATAACAGAGGAGGATAAGTAACTATGGAATTATTATTGATATAGGAGTTTGCACTTCCATCAGATTTGCTTATGAAACTTTTTCGACCTCCAGAAAGCCGTTGTAGCTCATTCGAGAAATCTGCATTTGGATGCTCATGTATGCTAGAATAAACGATGTGTCCGAAAATTTGTCATTTGGTCTCTGGAATACCAGGACTCCTAACTTATGCCATATACGTTGATAAATCTTACACTAAACACACCACAAGTAGTTTCCGTATGATAAAGATTTTTTTACAAATTCCACGTTCTTCATGGCTACCACGTTTCCACGAATTATGAAACTTGGCACTTTTTCTCTTTGAGAGTTCGATATATAGAAAGGAAAATCTTGGCACCTTTTCTCTTTGAGAGTTCGATATATAGAAAGGAACATCTTTGGTAAGACACCTCTGCTCTAATGAGATTCGTAAGAAGTGCCGGATTTCTACCGATTAAAGACCCCCATTTCTGTTCTTGCACCTTGCACTGGGATCGTTTTCACATTACTTCCATGTAGTATGTGTGTCTGCCTTCCACAGGCTACAATCTTGTCTGGTCTAGTTCTTTGTTGTAGACAATGCTCAATGCTGTATAGCGCTGCCGCTAACAATTTCTCGTTTGATACCGTTATCTGCAATGCCTTCATAAAAGATCGTAACCCACATGACCTGTTGCAATATTGGTTGCATACATTTGGATAATAAATACAAGTGTTTTAATTAAATAAACATACAACTAAAATTTATTTTTATTTTTCCCAAAAATTACTTACGTTTCAATTAAAGTAAATTTTAAAATAATTTCTGTCAAACTATGTGCAATTATAGTGATATTGTTTGCAGTAGTACCAATCTGTCATGTTGGTTGCATATGTGTCATGTTACAACAATTAATGAAGGCCCCTTCTCTGTGATCCTTTTCAGAATTTACCATTCTAATACGTTTAGTTCTTCGTTCTGGGCATCTAAGAATTGCGTTATCCTTTCGCTGGAATTTCCAGTAGTATTTGGAAGGAAGGCTACGAGAATCTCTGGCTTAGCTGTACAACCATGACCCCTACTTTCGCTTATGATTAGAGGGTGCTTATCATGTACTTTAGCCAGTTTGCGGTGGCTGTTTCGGTAGAAGGATCGATCCTAAGAATTTAGATTTAATCGCATCTTACTTTTGCAAAACACTTTTGTGTCAGAGTGTTTCATTTACCGCGCATGAATCGATTCATGGTTAACATAATTGGTTTTATCTAAAAAAAGTTGGTTGAAACTTGCACCATACACACGTTCTGAAATAATAATAATATTCAATATATTTTTTTATGCAGGGAAGTACAACTAATATCTAGTCATACATACGTCATCGACAAAGGTTCATCAGGAGTTCGAATTGGAATGTCTCAACTCGTAGCCAACATGTTAGAATCTCTATTGCATATGTGGAAGTTACATACGCCTCCAGAATACGTAAGTTTCACCTTCCCTATAGAAATCTTTAAATATCATTGTCGTATCTGTTACAGTGTCTCATGCATATTGAACAAAGACTGCAAGAATTCTGCACTAGATCGAAAGCGTTAGCGCAGATGTTGCTGGCGACCGATTTTTGCAACATGGAACTGCTTACAACTTCGCTACAGTTAGAAGTCAACGATATACCGCTGCTAATGGCGGTTGCTTCAACCCATTCACCTCAAATTACGCAAAAATATGGTTTAAGTTTCCAATGAATTCAGTGAATAATCTAATAAAATTTGTCTTTTTTTAATACAAATATTTATGTAGAGATTTGTTTTTATTTTCCTATAAACGACACCAAAATAAATATAATTATGTAGCTTTAGGTACACGCGGTTAGCTTATAAGTTTTTTGTACAACTATTTTTTTAACGGGATCAATTAATTGATTGAATAAAAATATCGGTAAATAATTTCTATTTATTTATTTTACACTAACGATTATGTTTTTTATACGATATTTGAATAAATAATCTGAAATAAAAACTGAGCTTTTTTAACTTCCTTGCTGGAAATTGCAATATTATAACGATGTTTTCAGGGATAACAGATAACTACCATCAGACCAGGCATTTCCTACAGTTGCAGACAATAATGGTTCCTTTCACTTGTTCTTTGCAGCTAATTATAACGTTACTGTCACCATTGATAAAAACGGTAGGTGTACCTAGATAATTGAAATTTTAAACTGTTATAAAAAACAAAAGTGCTTTTCATTAATCTGGAATGTATTTACCATTATTAAATAGAAGTAGGGGATTTTGTATGCAGTAATGTTATTAAATCTCCCGTATAGCGTAGTATACCGTATGTTCATTTGAATAGTTTCTGTAAAACATTTTTTGACAAAGGATTAGAAAAATGTGTTCACGTATAAAACAAACTTGTGTAAAGTTTAGTTTTAACTGTTGTTGAGGATAAAATTTGTAAGAAAAGGCAAAGTCTGCTAATTATTTATAATTATATGAAATTATTTTATTCATGAAAGTATGCGTCTATATTGTCTACACATTTCGCGGGCGTGAGTTTATAAATTCCTGGAAGGTCAGTTTTACAGCATTAATGGAATTCAAATTTTGTCCTATCAAGTTTTCCAAAAGCGAAAAAAGTGGCAGTCAGTGAGAGCTAGATCTGGGGAGTATGAAGGATGACATTTCAACTCCAATTCCTGTAGTTTTACCACGTCATTTGCGCAATGTGTTGTCTGACGTTATCTTGCAATAAGATAGGAGTCGAGCTCTTGATCAATCTGGGCCGTCTTTCTTTAAGTTTCTTTTAGCATTATATTGTCTGGTTGGTTACAGTATATTTCTTCTGTAATCGTTGAGCCTGGTTTCATGAAATTGCAATAAACCACACCTGCAGTAGACCACCATTCGCTTCTTCTGATGAATACTATGCTTTGGAGCATGTGGTGATTTATTTTTGTCTAACCACTGCGCTGAAAGTTTCCGAGTGATGTTGCACTGCACTGATACAATACTTGGGATTATAGGCTAGGTATAGATGTAAATCTGTCTTGAAATAATCTTAGTATGGAAAGATATGGAATTTATAAAGATTTTGATTTGTTGTTGTCGTGTCTTTTCGAATAAACATTGGTCGTTGATTTCACTCTGTTTTGGACATTTTTTTAACTTACATGTCTCCTTCACTCCTTCCTTTCAACATGTTTTTTTTGCTATAAAGACCAGGTTTTGCGCTCGTTAATATCGGTGGTTATTTCGAGCCTTTATTTAGTCAAACCATCAATCCCTCAAGAATATTACAGGGAAATAGTATCACCACCAGCAAGGGCTAAATTGAAGAATAACGGCGTAACTCCGATTTTCGTAATTTTTGGTATATCGTATCCTTGGGTCATAAAACGATAGAAAATGCAAAAATTTTAGCGCGAACGCATCTATTTTCGCTGGAAAAAAATAAAGGTAACGTTATTTTGAGGTTAGATCGGACATTTTATGTAAAGTGCTTCCTTTTGCAGGACATTAATAAAACGTATACCGCATTCTTGGATCTAAAAACGACAGAAAATGCGAAAATTTGTGCGGAAACGTCGAATTAAGCGTAAAAAAATAAAAATATAAGCAGCCATATACGCCTCTACGCCGTCGCGGCGCATGCGCAAATAAATGTTTGGTTTGCGCATACGCAGTACTTCTACATATGGATACCATGCACTAAAAGTAATATTTTTCTTATTTTTTTTTTTATACTTAATTCGACGTTTCCACACAAATTTTCGCATTTTATATCGTTTTTAGATCCAGGGATGCCTTATACATGGTTATACCATGTTATACGTTATATTAATGTCCTGTAAAAGGCAGCACTTTACACAAAATGTCCGATCTAACCTAAAAATAACGTTACCTTTATTATTTTTTTCTCGCGAAAATAGGTCCGTCCGCGCTAAAATTTTTGCATTTTCTGTCGTTTTAGGACCCAAGGATACGTTATACTAAAAATTATGAAAATCGGAGTTACGCCGCTATTCTTCAATTTTGTGCCTAAAGCTGGTTTTACACTTGTCAATTTCTTGATCAATTTCTAAGTTCTTGAAATAGAACTTATTGTCGTATTACACTTATCAATAAATTTGAAGATATTTTTAAGATCTTTTTATTGGTGAATTTTAAGTTCTTAAATAAGAACTTACTATTGCTTACACTTAACAATAAATTGAACTAAGAATAGCAACTGTGAAGGGAGTTATTATATTTGTAGTCTAAGCGATACATATAGTTTGAGGATCTGCTGGAAAATCGTTCTGTACTAAATTTAAGTTTCCCTTTTTCGCAATCAACCATGGTCTAACCCACCACCTCCTTGTTACGCTTGCTTTTTATAAATCTATCATTTTTAGTAACATATCAGGAGAATACAGCTTTTCTTAAATTTAATCTTTCAGTTGCCATTTTGATCTTACTCTCTGCATATGCTGTCAATTCAAAATTTCAAATAAGCTATATGAATTTAGTCATTCCTAATTACAAATATTACATTGTCGTTCAACGAATTGTAATTGTTTAAATTTGAATTAAAGTAAGTTAGGAATTACTTTCATACAAGTGTCGCAGGTTAGCACTGTCGGTCACTACCCACTATTAATGCAAAAATTACTATAAAATGAAGTTAAATTGACGCAAAAATAGAACATGCTCTAATTCTTCAATTTCTAGAACTTACCCAAGTTCTTTAAATTGATCTATTTATTGACAAATGTAAAGCTACCAGCTACAAGCTTAAAATTGAAGCTAGAAATTGAACTTAAAATTGAACTTGAAATTGACAGATGTAAAAACGTGGTAAAAACCTAACTTGACGTCAAGTCGTCTAAGTTCTTCCACTAGCAAATTCAACGGAATTTTTGTAAACGTAATTCTAATAGTATTGCTAAGTTTGTAGCGTAAAACGATATTCTGCAAGTTAGTTAAACGCATTTTATTTTAAAAAATGTGCTTAAGCAACGTAATATAGCATATTAATAACAACTTTCTCTGTAGATATGTAAGTATTATTGGTACTTACCAGTACTTACCTAACAAAATATGGTAGGGGTGAGTAGGGGTTGTTGTCTTGATGTTATTATTTACACAACCCTCGTATATTATGAACGGTTGGTAATCAAATGTAATCAAAGTAACTAAATGTGTGTAACCTAATCTTTATCAGAGAATAAAGGGGATTACTCATTTATATCTTGAGTTTAAGCAAATATATAATTAGTTAAAACTTTTAAAAGTGAAGAGAAAGTGCATAAATAGAAAAGCAGGTAGGACTAACTTGCAGTGTAAAACTAAACATACCATTTTCAAAATTGTAAGGGACCTATGGTCTGGGGTTTTCGCATTTCTAACCAGTGGAAGCGTGTAATGGATAACATTCTCGATGAAAATATGGATATAACAAAATTAAAGGTAATCCGATTATTCGCATATGCCGCATATTTTACAGAAATATTCAAATTTTTATAATTATAAAAGTTAAAATCTATTTGTCATTTATAGCAATTGTCACAGTGCTTGATAAGGTTATGTCAATTGTAAAATATTTTTTGATAGGTTCCTGATTTAAAGCGCGAATTGAAAGCGCGAGGGCTTAGCGCGGTAGGAAACAAAAATGAATTGATGGAGAGATTACAAAATGCGTTAAAAAACAAAACGGAAGATTCGGCAGGTGGTGAATCGGTTGATGATTTAGAGGAGGATTTATTAAATGTAAGTTATATGTTATTATATTTATATAACTTACTTATGCTTGCCTTCTTATTAAGGTGGATGATGATGAACATTTAGATGGATCTGAATCTGGGATAACGGATATTGACTCAGCAATGGATATTACACATGGGCAGAAATCACAGAAACGTAAATCACAAGATGGGATTCCAAACGATCAACCAAAACAAGTCAAAAAAGTTGTATTAAATAGAACATCGTCCAACACAGATGTAACGCATAATAATTCCACAGATGATAGTATAGAAAAAGATAAAGTAGATGAAAAAAAAGTAGTAAAGTTATCAGAATTAAGTGCAAAAGATGTAAATATTATATTATCTTTTAAGTTCATATTTGTATTAATGTGTATTTCTAATTTTTTAGAGGTTAGAAATGAGAGCGAAGAAATTTGGTGTTCCCTTAACAGTTGATGCGAAAAGGGCAGTAAGAGCTGAACGTTTTGGTACAAGTTCAAGCAAAAGTATATCAAATGTTAGTATAAATACCGATATTTAATTATTATCTAAAGTAAAATATTCTTATCGATATTGTTACAGAATAGTACAAGTATTGACGTACTGAAACAAAGAGCAGAAAGATTTGGTATAAACGTATCATCAGTAGTCACAAAATTAGATAATGATGAAAGGATTAAACGGCGACAGGAGAGATTTGGAAAAGTAGCGGAGAATACTTCACAAAATAATAAAAAAGAAGAACGATTACAAAGGTTTAAACAGACTGTATAGTTTGGTGACGATTTATATATTGTATTATTTTGTTATTATGAATAGTAGGCTTTAAGTTTCTCAGCCTAATGGGAGAAAATTATTTTAATGCGAATTTGTGTATACAGTCAATCTATACAATAATATGTAGGTTGTAAGTTTTTTTAACTAAAACTAAAAATAAAAATTTCAATTCTTATGTATTGGTTTTACTAAATTACTATTCTTTTTATTTTTGTAATTATGGCTTCATATACTTCCTCTGCTTCTATTTCTAGTAGAAGCATTAGAGCAGGACCCATTAAAACTATGGTAAGCTGTTCGATAAGTAGTTGTTAAAAACAGTATTCAGCAAAATCTAATGCATATTATTTTCAATACCATTATCATTTAAAATATGTATAAACTTGTACTTGTTTTAAGTTTTTTAATTAATAAACTTTTGACCAAGGCGAATTTCTTAACTTACTTACTACTTACTTACTTGCTTAAACTTACTAAGTTAGTTCCTATTTTTAAAAAGGACGACAAGTTGCCATCAGAAAATGACCGTCAAAAATATTTTTAAATAGGTTGGAGCCATTTTTGTTAGGAAAAATTCCTCAACTTCTGCTTTAAATACTTTTATTAATGGAATTATAACCTCTATTGAAAATGGTACCTACCTATTCTATGAGAAGTTTTTTTGTCAGTAAGCCGTTTGATTGTAATTGTCACGATGTTTTTTAAACAAACCACAAGCCTAATGGATCAGAGGGAAAGTTTTAAATTGGATTGCATGTTTTTTGCGAAACAACCCAATACGTTAATATTTTGTACATAAGGGTGCTACAGATGACGTTACATTAGTGACAACAGATAAAAATAATCATTTTTTTAGTTGAGAGTTGTGATTAAGACTTTTACTGAGTAATGCATCTAAACGGTTCTCTATGAATAACATTCTTGTCAATGAAAAAAAAAAATTATTTACGTTTTCATTCTTATCAGCTTCAACCTAGAGTGAGTGTATATCAATTTGCTAAATTGAATCCTTGTTGTGAAAGTCTCGTATCTAAACGTTATTCTGAAACTTAAGGACGATCATAACAGATCATAACGCCTCAGCAGATGATTGGTGTTCATCATCACAATGCTCAGATAATCAGATTATGTTTATGTTCAAAGCAGACTCTCTTTACGGAATCATATATTGGGGGAATTCAACATTCAATCATGTCGAAAGATATTTTTATTAGCCAGAAACGTATTATTCGTTGCATATCAGGTCTGAACCTTCAGAGTCTTGTGGACCAGCATTTATCAAGTTTCATTCTCGAGGTTGCTCTCTATGCTTATGACAATTTCAATAAATTTCAACTTAATATTTAGAGATAAACTTGATTACAATATCAGACGTAGAAGTGATATAGCCACACCACCATAGATGAATAATAACATGTATGTATATATGTACTGTCGAGGGCAAATGTAATACATCAAACTGCAATAAAACGCGTCTATTGTGGGCGCTCCGTTCTGAATTGTTATTGACGTAAACTTAACTGGGCAACTGCAATAAGCCGTATAGCCGCAGGCCAGAGGGTAGCAAGCATTTAAAAGAATTTAAACCTAGCGAATTGTGAATATAAAGTGAGATTCAAAATGATTGTTGTAGTGAAGAAATTGTCTTCCCGAAAAATGTGTCTATACTTCTTACCATTTTAATGAGTGAAGTTACCTACATACAAATTTGATACACTGAATTAATTTTCTTGATATTTTGTGACATTGGCGTTCGTGTTGTACTTAATTCCTTTTCTCTTATTTGCCACTATCTACCGGCAAGAAATTGACAATCTTTTTGAATCTCACAGTATTGGAAATGAATATGATGATACTGAATTTAGGTAGGACATAGATAAATTAATTAAAGAAAAAAAGTTTATGATAAATTAGTCATTATTTTATCGTGCGAAATTGTTTAAATAATAATTACACAAATGATAAAATTAGAAACTTTGATCATTTTATTAGCAATCAGCTTCGAACTTGGTCATGCAGAAATTGGCAATGAAAGGAGATAACGGATTTTCCATTGTAGTGCCTTCCTTTCCTTTTGTTCATAAAAACGGTCAACTTGGAGCCGGGACATGAATAACCAGAACCAGGTTAATCTTTTATGAATACAACGCGATTTTAACGAGTTCAAGTCAATGTTGTTGATTTTATTTACAAATTTGAGGGAATTTTGAACAGTTACGTCGAGTTACGATTTCAATATGTCAGGTCAAATTCTTGTATATAACTCTATCAACTCTATTCACCATCCAAGTTTGTACTACACGGATCAACCCCATTTTTAGTAAACTACCTATATTGAGGCAATATTCACATATAGACCCATAGGCAAACAATATTTAATCTTGCGTGTTTTATTAGTGACTAAATATAAATATACAAAATGTGCTTAATTCTTATATTTTATAAGCAATAATACAAAACTAAAGTAGGTACAATATCACTGATGTAATGTATGTTCTTCTATTTTTCGTTAAGCAATTGCATTATTTTACACTATCATGTAAGACTGAAATAAAGATAATTCAAAATTAAATAATTGAAAACCGAATAATTATCTTTTTGGTCTTTATTAGGTG
>SMLS01063884.1:0-17662 GCA_004785975.1 Popillia japonica
GGAACTATTCTTTATTATACAATTATAAATATTTGTATCGTGCAGATACGTCAACTTGCTCGTTTTTCGTTATACGATATATTATTGTTTTCATTGAAAAAACGGCGTTGCAAAGAAAAAACCTTACTTTTTGTGTAACAACGAAAAAAATTATGTTAATATTTGATATACCTACCTCATTTACTTAAAAGTGTAAGAAACAATTTGCTATAAAGAACGATATTGTAATAGATGGTGGGTCGGTCTCGCTTGGAATGATAACATGATAACATACATACAGTTTATACACTAGATAACCATAATGACGCTTTGAAAAAAACGCGTGTTAAATTAGCCACTCGGGTATTCAGTAAGTCATTTTCAGTTTCAGATGCTGTTAGCAATATCCACAGGACGAGTGACCTGTGCTACCCCTAAAGCAACAGCTCTCTTTTTATTAAAAATAAATAACATTTTCGATACTTTGAATAGTAAAACGATAAATGGCAGCAATGACTGTAAATACGCGTTGTCCGATAGACATCCCTTAGTAGCGGAAACTACGTGACCAATTTCCAACAATTATTCTCCAATTACATTTTAATATTGATTCTGCAAACTGCGAAGCAGATGAAGTTTGCCATAGCGAAAAAAAATTATTATCGGAGGCTAATGTATTACCGGAAATTGTTGAGGTAGTAGAGCTAACCGACATTGAGGAAAAATCCTTCGAAATAAATCAGAATAATAACACAATACCAAATGTTCTCTTTTTGAAACGACCCCTACAATTGCGACTTGTGCGGTACGTACATATTTATGTATGTTTGTGGTTATGTTTTAAGTAGAATCATAAAAAACGACCACGAAAATAGTAATAGATTTTTTAAAAACAAATATGAGGTGCTTATGTTTTTCAAAGGTTATGGAATTTGTGTTAGTGAATTGAAGTATTTAACAAAAACCGCAAGAGAATGTTGTAAATTTCATTAACACAATCTTAGTATCTTTCGATAACAATCTCTTTTCTAGTTTATATCGTGACAATATTCTTTCCCTGGTAACTGCAGATGCATTAGAAATAGTTTGAAAGAAACACCCAGTTTTACATATTAAAAACTGTCAAATTCATTTCGAATGTGGCATTAATTGCTTATTAAAATTAAAAATATTCTACCAGTGCAAATGGCTCAGCTAATATTTTACAAAACATATAATAAATTTACTTTTTGTGTATTGGACTGATACGTCTTCTGAAACAAAAACACAATAGTTTCGTAGTGATTACATTTCCTAGATTACCTATGTGTAAGCAGTGAAAAAAATTGTTTGAAATTTGTTTTATACATTTACCGCTTTTCTTGTGAAATAACAATTCAGGGATTAATGCATCACTTCTGTCGTCAATACGCGTGCAGTTAGTAATTTTCATTCGTCTCTGTCTCTCATTGAGCTATCTCAATCCTTTGCGACATCGTACAACAGGCTATGTATTCCATTGACATTCAATATTTGTTTGGTCGTACACTTTCCAAATATAATACTAGCGACGCCATCTATTTTACGCCACTGGAACTATTCTTTACACGTATATATATTTACATTGTATTTGCCCTTATATACATAAAATATAACTTCTAGAATTCTCTACACTAAACTAGACTGTTCTAGAACGCCCTCTCTAGAATGTCTCCAGAAAACAGGCGAACCATCCATATATCATAATTACAGTGCACTTCATAATCCATTTTAAACAGCTCTGTCGCTAGATGGCGCCATTCGTAACATTATTATTATTAATGCAAGAAAAGTGACACAAGCTAAACTAACTGATTAGTAGGACCAAGTTCAAAATAATGATTTCTTTTTAGTTTAGTTTTGCTGTTGTAAAATTAACACTTAATCTCTTTCCAATTACTAAATTTATGTTTCGTACTTAGGATGTCGTTAAATAGTTGTATTATAATGCAACTGAAGCAACAGCATTCTATTCATCTGGTTTATTATAAGTAGGTTGTTTCACTTTTACAATAATTTCATATTTTCTTTGTAATTTGTATAAGCTAACGTTTAGTATTCCATTAATATTCAAATAAATATAATGTCACAAGATACATTAAACATTATGTTTGTTCCAACAAAAAATTGGCAACTATATAGTCTGCGATAAGTGTATGTATTGCACTACTGCGCATGCTTGGTTGCAGATAAGTTTCGGATTACGCGATTCAAAAGTACTTGTTGGAACGGTTGGAACATCCGCGTTTATATTTAATAATTGCGAGTAGATGGCGCTGTAGGAGTCAAACATTTACATAGAAACTGCTATAGAAACATGAACCAAATTACACTGAATTATACTTTATTATGACTTTATTATAGAACAGATAATACATCAAAACATTTATTGGATCTAACGATCTCACCAAAGCAAAGCTCGCTCGTAAGGGTCGGTTATAAACATGACAAAGCGCATGTGTTGCAATTGTACTACTTCGATTTGAGAAAAATCTTCAAATCGTTCTGATAGCCGGCAAAACTGTCAGCAAATCACAAAAATTTGTTGGAACGTCTGACCTGCCGTACGTGATCTTTAGTTCGAAGTTGTTGGAACGCACTTCTTATATTACGCATGTGCTATTCGATCACCGACCTGTTTCCAACGTTGTAGGAACAAACCTATTATCTACAATAAAAGCCTGGCAAACTAACAAGAGCACGCATAAAAAATACTATAGTATAATACGGGAAAAATGTATCTTTAATAAATTCCTAGATTCTACCGCTAGCAAGTAAACACACATGTATCGTGATTTTAAATACAAAGGAATTATGCCTACCCCAAAATCTATCTTTACTTTTCGATTAAAATACATAAATGCTCCGATTGAAAACAAGTGTGTCGGCAAACGTGTTTGTCTATTGTTTTCGCGCCGAATGCCGCCCGCTTAGTTGCGTTTTTTGTTGCCGGACATATAAGAAAGCCGAAGATGTCCGATGCATATTACGCGCTCTATGGAAAGTGTTATTGATATAAATCCAGCAGCAGGGGGAGACATTATTTTACAAACAGAGTGTATATACGTGTATTTACAAGAAGCAGCGTGAAAGCGTCACGTCAGCTAAACTGAATTACTCACGCTAGACATAGCGATAGTTTGTAGACAATCCATTTAAACTTTACAAAATAAAATAATGCATAATGTTCATGTGCATTCAGTTCCTTCTGCTTATAACACAAGCATTCTCGATGAACTTATATTTTCTTGTAAGTATGTACATGTTCAGTGTAACTAGCGTTTCCTGTACCTACAGACAAATGTACACGTCCCAAAGTAGCACGTTTTCGTGGAGGCGATATTGATAAACTATGTACAGTTCCCGTCAGCCAAAATGTCATGTCCCTCGCCGTACGCCGTACAGTCTACGTCAGTGAGAACTTCGGCTGCGGTCGGTATATACAAGGTCATTGCATGTCTTAAACACAGCTTTGATGTTTAATAAACTCTTGTGAAATATATTTAAGGTAATAAGTAATAATATTACGTGAAAATAAATACATCGCTTCGTATCCAAGCACTACAATCACGTTAAGCAGACTAGCATATAGGTATTTGTGTTTTAAATGCAAGGAATACCATGTATTAGAAAATACTATAAAGAAAATGTTTGCTGTTATTAAAATGTTTGCTAATTCTTAGGTAAATAAGACATTTTAATTCCTAAATAATCTTTTACTCATAATTTGACATTGACAAATCACTTATTTGATATTGTGAAAACATAATATACGGTGTGACCATTTAAGACCGCGGTCTTTGATTGTAGCTATATCGTTAACTCAATAGAAATTCTGATTGACGGTATGTTAATAAGGATAAAAGAACCACATTTTAAAATTAATTTGATTTATAAAGGCTGTCCCAAAAAACCGTACAACGTAATTATCATGTTTTTTTAAATTGAATGACCTACTTATTTCTATTGAACTGAGTGTACTTTCAGATGCTTTGTTTACTCATAAAATAATTTTGCTTTAAAATGCGACGTTGCCAAGTTATTGAATTGAATCACTACTTTAGTTAAACTTGAATTCCCCCGTCATTTTTCATTTATTTTCAATGAAATTTTCAGAAAAGTCTAAACTGGCATCATTTTATCTTATAAGAGTGGAATGTTATGTGTTATTATACAGGGTGTCCAAAAATATTATTTGCATATCAATATCTTCAATTCTATTTTATGCCATTTTCTTAAATGGGATGCTCTCTATCTAGTAGTATGTATCGATAGAGTATTTATTTACCTTTAAAATGATACCAATATTTCCACTATTGCCTTTGACTATTTTTTTTTAATTGCAATTGAAGTGTCACAAATAAGAAAAAGCGTAATTACTACGCGTGTTTGATTTGTTGTCATGGTTTCAATTAAGTAGACGAGTGTGAATTCTGACGTTTGCTAAGTAAACATCAAGTTGCTACACACTAGTAAATAATATTGCTGTTTGTAGACCACAATGAAATACTCTCGTCAAGAATTAGTAAACATGATCTACGTTATTGGTGAATGTTTTGGGCCTTTTGGCTTCACGAGTGTATGCGGAAAAGTATCCGAACAGTAGACATCCCGATGAGAGAATACTGCAGGCACTAAAGGAAAGATTTGATCGTACTGGAAGCGTGGCATACGAGAAAAAAAGCAGAAGAAAAAGAGTTCTAAATGAAGAAAATCAACTGGCGGTCTGTCTTGCGGTGGTAGAAAATTCACAAATTCGCTTAAGAGAATTAAGTAAAGATCTAGCATTAAAGAAATCATCCCTTGGAAAGTGTCTTCAGTGCAATAAGTTCCATCCCTACCATATGCAACTGCATCAAGAACTTACCGAGAATGATTTTCAGAAAAGAATTACTTTTTGTCAACGGGCACAGCAACCAATAGCCGAAAACGAGAATTTTTTTAAATTTGTGCTCTTTACAGACGAGTGCACATTTCACGGAAACGGTTTTGTGAACAGGCATAATTTTCATTTTTATGATACCACAAATCCCCACAAAATCTATATTGGTAGTTCTCAGCACAAATGGCGCATCAATGTTTCGGCCGGCGTAGTACATGATTTTGTGGTTGGGCATTATTTCTTTGAAGGTAGTGTAACCGGGGAAGTATTCTTAAATTTTCTAAGGGACGATTTTCCCTGGGAAACAGAACATCTTCCTAACTTTGGAAAACAGCAAATGTGGCTTCAGCTTGATGGTGCACCAGCTCACTTCAGCGCAAGTGTCAAGGAGTATATATCGGAACAATTTCCAGAGAGGTGGATTGGCAGACAAGGTTTCTTATTAATACCAACTAGTCTCTGTTTGTTTTATTCATTTTTTTCCCTAGGTCCCATTGCATGGCCACCCAGATCGCCAGACTTAACGACTATGGTTTTGTTTGTGGGGATTTGTTAAATCAGATGTGTATCGTTTTGAACCCACAACAAGAGCAAACATGACGGAACGTATACAGTAGTCGTTTAGACGTATTACCCCTGCTATGCTTCAAAAAGTTAGAGCATCCCTGTTACGTAGATTTCATTTGTGTTTGCAGCAAAACGGTAGACATTATGAGCAGCTGCTGCGCTAAAATTTTCAAAGATTATTAGTATTTCATACAAAGGTCAATAATTTTTGTACCTTAAATTTTAATATGAAACTTCTTTTATTAAGTAGGTCACGTTGATATCTCATTTTCGTAGCACAAAACCTAAATCTCTTCAAATTTCCCGACCATAAATAAGTTCTGAATACTTTTATGGATGTTTATTTCGATTCATATTTGTCAGAAGCATGATGTTTTTGAAATTCCTATTAAATAGTTATTAAGAGCTCTCTCATTACCAAGCAGATTATCAATTGTTCTTCTTCAATCATCTTTATTCTTTTCCTTTTTTCATAAACTATGCTTCAGCAGGATTAAGTTTATTCTTTATTGTCTGCAGCATTCTCTCATCAGGATGTCTATTGTTTGAATATTTTTGCGCATACACTCCTAACTAAGGAGTTCCAAAAACGTTCACCAATAATAATAATAAATCATTTCATTTTGTGATTATTATTAACTTATATTGTTTTACGATAATGAATGGTTTTAGAAAACACTTTTGTTTAACTTACGGCAAGAGTAAAATAACTCCCACTAATTATTATAAACAATGCATGAAAAACATGGATAATTATTTATTTAATTGGAATTTAAAGAAAATAGTGAAACATAAAAGTGGAAATATTGGTATCATTAAATACTCTATCGATACATACTACTAGATAAAGGGCATTCCATTTAAGAAAATGGCATAAAATAGAATTGAAGATATTGATATGTAAATATTTTTGGACGCCCTGTATAATAAACACATAACATTCCTCTCTCATAAGATAAAATGATGCCAGTTTAGACTTTTTGCAAACTTTCATTGGAAATAAATGAAAAATGACGGCGGAATTAAAGTTTAACTAAAGTAGCGATTTCGGCAAAAAAATATAAAAAATTCAATAACCTGGCAACGTCGCATTTTAAAGCAAAATGATTTCAGGGGTAAACAAAGCATCTGAAAGTACACTCAGTTCAATAGAAAAAAGTAGGTCATTCAATTAAAAAAAAATGATAATTACGTTGTACGGTTTTTTGGGACATCCTTTATAAGTCAAATTAATTTTAAAATGTGATCCTTTTATCCTCATTAACATACCGTCAATCAGAATTTCTATTGAGTTAACGATATAGCTACAATCAAAGCCCGCGGTCTTAAATGGACACCCTGTATATTATTTCGATTATTATGTTTCAACAGCTTCTTAATTTCGTCTAATTGTTTATTTCGCAGTGAGAATGCTTGTACACTGCAATTTCTGTTATACATTGATACTTACATATGTATATGTACATACCTTTATCTTAACAGTGTTTGGCATTACTTAGAAAGAAAGGAAATAAAAATACACAGAAAGAACCAAACTAAAAAATTATACATAACATAAATATTTAATATAACTTAGACATTTGGTATAATTAATAATCTGCTACGGTTGTTTATTATTACTGAAAGATTGATACAGAATATATTTAAAAAATTCTATTTAAAATTATATACATATGTATATTATAATATATTAAAATTATATTTACAAGCTAATGCAATACATATATCATAATCCTTGTCAAATGATACTTGTTAACGTAACTAAATAATACATATTAAAAAAATATAGTCTTCGTACAATAAAACATTATAAAAAATATAATAATATTAATATACAAATGTAGGAAGTCTGATACCATTGTATCCGGAAATAAAGGAAATGGCAAGTAAAAGTACGGGCGAAATAGATTACGTCATTAAAGTGGTGGCAACCAAAACGAGAAGCCAGAAGACCTCCGAGATGTCGTCAGCTTTATATGTTCTGCCTTTAAAAATTGATAAAGCAGGAATTAATAATATGGAAGATGCGTACAATATCTTAGTAGAGTTGAAGAACACTATGAGCGTGCACCCGACGAATACACTGCGCATTATACTAAGCGAGGGTCTGAATCAGGACTACATTAGGAAGCTGTGCGAGAGCGTGTTTGTAGACATAACCGTCAACATTATTATACTCTCGGAGTCTAAAATTCGCCAGAAAACAGTGAAAAATAGAACACCAAAACCGCAAATGGAGAAGGTAGTGGTTAAAAGTGCGGGCAACACATACGCAGACCTATTAAAATTAGTTAAGCAAAACGTGGACCCAAGGGAGGTTGGAGTCAAAGTAAAGACCATCAGGAAAACCATGGCGGGCGATCTACTGTTAGAAGTAGAAGGCAATAGGAAGAAGGCGGGAGAGCTCAAGGAAGCAATAATTAACAAGGTTGGAGCGGAAGTTAAAATCCCCAATAATACAGCGACCATTCACGTCCTAGATATAGATGCAGCCATTACAAAGAGTCAAGTAGAGGATGTGCTGGGCAATCTGCTCCCAGGAGACCGGCAAGACTTGGAGATCAAGTCAATGAGGCCAACCAGGGATGGCAATCAAATAGCGACGGTACAAGTGAGTAGAGCAAACGCTAATATGCTAGTAAAGCTGGGAAGAGTGAAAATAGATTGGGTGAGCTGTAGAATCCGAGAGAGAATAACAATCATTAGATGTTATAAATGCCTAGAATTTGGACATGCTTCCAGGGTGTGCCAGGGACTAGACCGTTCCAACTTGTGCCTCAACTGTAATCAGCCAGGGCACAAGGCTAAGGATTGTAAGGAAGCACACTACTGCCCGACGTGCAGTTCAGGAGACCATCGCGCAGACACCACTAAGTGTCCGAAGTTCAGGCAAATGATGAGCGCACAAAGGAAACTAAAGCAGGTGTCCAATACCAATGCCAGATAGATTTCCAAGCAGAAGACTGAAGATACTACAGGTCAACCTGGGTAGGGGCAGGACAGCTCATGACATATTGTATGCAACAGCGTGCGCGTAGGACATAGACCTCGTCATAATCAGTGAACCTAACTTGAAAATCGCAAAGCAAAACAATTTTATCGTGGACAATATGAACTGCGTCGCTGTATACATAAGGAACAAAGATCTGGGCATTTGCGGACATGGTAAAGGTGATGGATATGTATATCTGCAGTGGGAGAAGTGGTGCTTGTACGGCTGCTATCTGTCTCCAAATATCGACTTGCAAGAATTCGACGAACGCTTAGGCGCAATCACGATAGACATGAGAGCAAGGAATAGAGAAATAATTATCGCAGGGGACTTTAACGCGAAAGCTGCGGCGTGGGGTTCACCGGTAACTGATAATCGCGGGGAACACCTCATGGACTGGGCAGCGGAGTTAAGCCTGAATGTTATCAATGCTGATGAAACACCGACTTTCGAAAGGCGATCCTGCAAGTCTTTCATAGACATTACCTGGGCCACAGATACAATAACCCGGCAAATACAAAACTGGAAAGTAATCACAGGTGAATTTCATACCGACCACAACTACATCTACTATGAGATCGGACGGGATACCAAGGTGAGGAAGGAGAGAGGCCTGAAACATATATTAGACCGAGCAAAGTTTACAACAAGGCTGCAGGCAGCATTTGGTGACACACATGTGGACGACCCGAGCATCTTTATTCAATCAATCACCGCGCTCAACAAGGAGTGCACAATCTCGGTACCTAAAGGTGGGCGACTTATGCCGTACTGGTGGGACGCGGAAATAGAGAATAAGCCGAAAGAGTGCCATAGTCTACGCCGAAAATGGACAAGAAGAAATAGGCACCGAGCGAGCTTATCCATAAGCTCGCTGGAGGAGAAATTATACATGGATGCAAAGAGGGAACTGAAACATAAAATAATCAGGGCAAAGAAGCAGCATTGGCAAACTATACTTGCAGACCTGGACAACGACATCTGGGGTGATGGATTTAAAATCGCCATGAAGCATACCGGAGCTCTTCCGCTACCATATAGTTTAACAACAAAACAAAGGACAAAAGTTATAAGAGATCTGTTTCCTCTGAAAAACGATTCCATCATAAGAAATAGCCGCAAAGATACAGACGTGGAACCTTTCACGGAGGACGAACTGAACACGGCCCTGGAGAACATGAAGAAGGGTAAGGCACCGGGTCCAGACCACCTAAGCTCTGAGGCAGTGGAAGCTATTGTGGATACCATCCCCAATGTGTTGCTAGAGGTACTGAACCAACTACTAAAACAACAGAGATTTCCAGCTGAATGGAAAGAAGCCACTGTAGTTTTGCTGCCAAAGGGAGAATCGACAGCATCATCCCTAAACTTTAGACCTATCTGCCTGCTCAGTATACTAGGGAAAATGTACGAGCGAATGATCAAAAATCGGTTGGATAAGGAAATCGTGAAGTTGGGTGGATTATCTCAAAAACAGTTCGGTTTTGTGAAGGGGAGATCAACGGTACACGCTATTAAGGAGGTAATCAGGACGGTTGAAGCATCTTCCAAGAAATGGGTAGCGATGATAGCGCTAGATATTAAGAACGCGTTCAACTCTGCGTCGTGGAGCGGAATAATTGCCCAGCTGAAGAAAAGAAATATCCCAACATACCTAGTTAATATTATTTTCACATGCGAAAGATCTTGCTCTCCAGTGAGATAGGGTTGGAAGTCAACGCCGGAGTTCCGCAGGGTTCGGTACTGGGTCCAACCTTGTGGAACATCCTATATGATCCAGTTTTGCACATTCACTTGTTAGAGGGATCCACTACGACAGCATACGCCGACGACCTGGCACTGGTTATAGAAGCAGATGACTCACGAGACCTTGTCTTCAAAGCAAACGAATCTCTGGAAAAGATAGCAGAATGGATGGAACAGGCTGATCTTCAGATAGCTCCTGAAAAAACGGAAGTGGTCATACTCAAGGGACCTTATAGATACGACCACATTAAGTTTACTCTATTGGGAAAAGAAATCACTCCAAAAAGGCAGCTGAGGTATCTCGGGGTAGTCCTCGACCACAGACTAACATTGAGACCACAAGTAAGGCGCGTGGTTGAAAAAGCGGACAGGACTCTTGCAGCGTTAGTGAAAATTCTACCGAACATCGGAGGACCTAGAAGCAAGCAGAGGGAGATACTATATGGTGTAATACAGTCGCAATAACTATATGCAATCCCAGCATGGGCAAATGCGTTAGACATCAAGAGGAATAGGAAAGCGCTAGACAAAATACAAAGGAGAGCACTGCTCCGTGTAATAAGTGCATACAGAACAGTTTCTGCCGAAGCCGCGCAGGTAATAGCAGGTATACCGCCCATGTTCCTTCTGGCGGAAGAGCAGCGGAGAACTTTTCTATTTAAGAACCCTCAGGGAAAGGGTTCCAGAATAGAAGAGAGGGAATCTACTCTTCAAAGGTGGCAACGGAAGTGGGAGACACGGAATCGTACGGAGTCCTGGACGAAAGCCCTAATTAGAGATTTACAATCCTGGGTTAAATGCAGGCACAGAAAGGTAGACTACTACCTCACACAAGTCCTTTCGGGCCACGGTAATTTTAAAAGCTACCTCAAGAGATTTGCGCTCGTGGAAGACGACTCTTGTCCATATTGTGGAACAGAAGAAACGCCGGAACACGTAGTGTTAGAATTCCAAAAGTGGATAATGTACAGAGCCACTCTCAAAGAACAATTGGGCTGCGACATAAATAAAGAAAACATAATTGGGCTTACGGTGGAGAGCGAAGATAATTGGAGAGTAGTTAGTACCTACATAAGAGATATCATGACGGCAAAAGAAACTGGAGATAGACTGCAAGTGAGCAGGAGATAATTTAGTAGGGAGTTAGAGTGCAAGAATTAATCAGTACCGAGTAGGGAATTAAGGGAGGATAGAGGAGTGAAGTAGACCGCTGGCATTTTGATGGTATGTTTAACGACGGTTCCAGAATGTCAGAGAAGGCCATAGAGGGGTTTTAGTCGGAGTAGCGCCCGACACTACCGACGCCATTGAACCCGAGCGTCGGTGCCAAGCGGTTTCGCCTCACCAAAAAAAAAAAAAATATACAAATGTAGAAATGTCTACACGATACATAAAAACATAAAACATGAAAAGAATTCTAATTACATCCCGCACTTTTAATATTTTGGACAGCATCCGTTGTGGGCTAAACAGTCTTGTAGTCTTCTTTGAATTGAATTAACTAATTTTTCACAAAACTCTTGTCCCCGAAAATTTTTCCATATGGTATTTGCATGTCTACGAACGCTGTCGTCGATTTTCTTCTTCACTCATTGTCCACATTCTACCCATTGCCGCCCATATGTTCTCAGTTGGATTTAGATGCGGTGATCTAGTCGGCCAATTCAATGCAACTATATCATTTCTGTTTCTAAACAATTCATAAACAACTCTAACTGGATTGGTGACTTATCTTGGATAATTGTTATTTGTTCCATTTCGTCCTCCGGATAAATATTGCGTACTGTTCGTAAAACTACCTATTCTAAAACGCGGATATAGATATTGGAAGTAAACCAAGGCTTTCGGCATGCCTTTCCGTCAACTCTGGCTTAGGAGCGGGCTTACAGGCAGGCAAAGTGTTGTGGTTTAATCCGCGGCCGAATTGTACTGACACTACAATTTATTCCTATTTGCTTCAGTATATGCACGTGTTGCCGCTGTAAAAGGTCTTTCTCGAACAAGGCGAACAATGTTTCTCTTTCTCCAATAAACTCTGCATACGCTACCAACAATTAATGCAATCACACTGTTAGAAAATTATTAGGAAGCTTTATCTTACGCACTCTATGCAAATGCAAAGATTACGTAGCAGATCCCTTATTTTATAGGATATGTTTGGAACATTCCATAGAAAATGTGCCAATATGAAACATATTCAACTTATCCCCTAATTGATCTCCATTAGCCTTTAACGACACTTTAAAACATGTAAGTATAAACATAAGATATAAATATAAGTGTGTATTAATT
Source organism: Popillia japonica (assembly GCA_004785975.1). Lineage (NCBI taxonomy): Eukaryota > Metazoa > Arthropoda > Insecta > Coleoptera > Scarabaeidae > Popillia > Popillia japonica. The sequence continues at coordinate 12,477 of SMLS01063884.1, forward strand.
CCCACTGCGAATTAAGCAATTAGACATAGTGAAGAATTTTGAAACATAATAACCGAAATAGTATATACATGTTTTCATACTATTTAATAAGCCATTTGTCTATGTTAAATTATGAATGAACACTTGCTTAGAAATTAAAGTCTCTTCCGCAATAATTTTGAAATATTTGATCTTTCAAGATTTGGTGAAAAACATCATTTTATTCTTACACTACAATGTTTAGCAACTGATGAAATACATTTTAATTGTAATGAATTTGTATCGAACCCCGTGACTATTATTGAATTCTCTGTCTCTCCTGGAGGGGGTAAATCCCTTAATTTTAATGCAACATGTAACCAAAAGTGGTTGCCTATACAATAGGGTGGCAACACCACAATAATAACAAATCTTAAACATACTCCCCCCGTTGGACAATTTGAGGTAAATAAAAATTGTTCAACTAGTGATCACAACACAACAAAAAAAAATGTTTATTTTTCAGTTCTTCAATGATGTATCCGTTACTTCGTTTTGTAATGGTAATGGACATATTTTAGTAACTGGACGCTTGATAACTCCCTTGATGGTTTTGAGTGTAACCACACGATTGATTCCATCAGTACCTGGATGAAGTTTGATGATGCGTCCTAACATCCATCGATAAGGAGGTAAATTGTCTTCCTTTATTAACACTAGAGTGCCCACAGTACTGGACGGCAAGGATAGTTTCCATTTGTAACGTTGTTGTAAATGATGTAAATATTCTTTTGACCACCTGGACCAGAAGTTTTGATGTAACTGTTGTAGATGCTGGTATCTGGTTAAGCGGTTCATGGGGATGTCAACCACTTGCGGCTCCGGTAATCCAATAAACGATCGTCCAATGAGGAAATGTGCAGGGGTAAGCGGTGACAAATCATTGGGATCAGTGGATAATGGAAACAAAGGTCGAGAATTTAAAGTAGCTTCAATTTGTGCAAGTACAGTAATAAACTCTTCATAAGTTAAATGTGTGTTTCCTATAATCTTAAAAAGATGTCTCTTTATACCCTTTATACCTGCTTCCCATAACCCCCCAAAGTGAGGTGAATGAGGTGGAATGAAGTTCCACTGAACACCTTCTTCTGCGCAAATAGTTGCAATAGTTGAACTTGATGATTTAAAGAACTGTTTCAATTGACTGCTAGCACCTATAAAGTTTGTGCCATTATCAGACCACATTTTTGAAGGTTTACCACGACGAGCAATAAATCGTCTAAAGCATGACATAAAATCATCTGTTGAAAGACTTGTGGCTAATTCAATGTGCATCGCCTTAGTAGCTAAGCAAATAAACATGCATATCCATGACTTATATAACTTTGAACCACGCCCTTTACGGTCCTTTAGTAAAAATGGGCCTGTGAAATCAACCCCTGTATTGTTAAATGCATGACTTAAGGTAACACGTTCTTTAGGCAAGTTCCCCATCATAGGAAATTGAACTCGTGGTTTAAACTTAAAACATTTGATACAATTTCGAATAGTACGTTTTGCAGCTTGAATGCCTGAAGTAGGCCAAAATTGTTGTCTAATGTGACTTAATAATTGATGTGGTCCTACATGTAACAGTTTCTTGTGAGCTTCTTCTAAGATGAGTTTCGTAAGATGATGTTTACCATTTAAAAGTAATGGATGGTTAACAGTGTAGCCTGAATTTGAATGCTCCAATCGACCTCCTACACGTAAAAGACCATTATTGTCTAGAAACGGAGATAATGAAGATAAATTACTTTTCAGGTTTAATTGTAAATTGGTTTTAATAATTGCAATATCTGCAGAAAAACTTTCTTCTTGTGCCCATTTTACAAGAACATTAGTTGCATTTTGAAGCTCGTTTGTGTCTAAAAAGCCCAACTTTCTTTGACCTATTGGTTTTCGTAGATTGTTTATAAATCGAATACAATATGCGATTGCCCGTTTTAATCTTGTGTAACTTCAATAATTATGAAATGGAAATAAATCTTGTTTGACATTTACTAAACTTGTAAAATTCTTTTTCATTTCCGGAATGTTGTCTGGAAATATGTGTTGATTTTCATAGGCTGCCTGTTGCAGACATCTTATTGCAAGGAACGGTGCTGAACTTGTACCATATGTAACTGTATTCAGTGTATATAATCGTGGTTCTTCATTCTCATTATTTCTCCAAAATATCTTTTGAAGACATCTATCATCAGGATGAATCCAAATTTGTCTATACATCTTGGCAACATCTGCATTTACCAAAAACTTGTATTGTCTAACAGTGATGAGTATTTTAAAAATGTCATTGATGACCGATGGGCCTGTATATTGTAAATCGTTAAGAGACCAACCCGTTGTGGTAGTAGCTGATCCATCAAAAACAACCCGTAGTTTTGTCGTGACACTATCTTGTTTTAATACTGAATGATGCGGTAGTATGAAAGATGGTAATGAATCATCATTATTGATTGAGGGAGACATATGTCCTAAATCATAGTACTCCTGAAGAAATGACGAATATTCGGACCTTAAAGTTGGCGAAGATTTCAACTTTGCTTCTAGTTTCGCTAGTCGAGATAGGGCTTGTTCACGCAAATCACCCAATAGCATTGGTGAAAATTTTAACGGAATTCTCACAATAAAACGACCATCTGAAGCTCGTGATACATTGGAAATGAAGTGTTCTTCGCAAATGTCATTGTCCGTTTTTTGATAGTTTGGAATATTAACCTCTTCTATCTCCCAAAATTGCTTTATATCGTCTCTTAAAGAATTCATTTTTGCGAAATTACAAAATGCTGTTCGTGTTGGCCAATTTAATGATCCACATATAATCCAACCAAAGGCAGTACTCCGTAATGTTGGAAGACCTTTACCCAATTTGTAAGTTTGATTGTAAATAATATTCCAAAATAAGTCTGCGCCTAATAGTATCTCGATTTCACCTGACACATTGAATTCTGGATCTGCGAGTGTTATTTCATTTGGAATCTTCCATGAATCAATATTTATCGTTTGAGTAGGTAAGTTGCTTGTGATTTCTGCTAATACATAACATGTAATTGTATATTTTGCGTTACCATACATTGACGAAATTGTTACTTCACATTTTGTACTTAAGTTTGACGACATCTTATTAATGCCCATAATAGATACATCTGACGAAAACTGTTTAAGGTTCAATTGTCTACAAAGTCTCGCTGAGATAAAATTTACCTGAGACCCACTGTCAAGTAATGCCCTAGCCCTTGTAATTGTACCAGATGCGCTAGTGACATTGATGACTGCTGTCGATAGTAGCACAAATTTGTCGACACTGTAAGCTGATAATGACACTTGAGACTGTGATTGTTGCTCTGGAAGTTTTGCTTCTAACTCTGTGTTCGAATGCAATAACGTATTGTGCTTTATTTTGCATTTTTTGCATGACCCAGATTTGCAACCTTTGCTATAATGACCATAACATACACAATTGTTGCATAGTTTTAATTCAATGACTTTCTTAATGCGCTCTTTAATTGGTAACTTTAGAAATTCATTACATTGATAGATTGCATGTGAATCCTTACAGTAATTACATGTTAAATTGGTTGATGCTAACATAGACGTCCGCTTGTAATGAATTATACGATTTTCCTTTTCATCTTTATTCTTTAAATGATTGGTTTCAAATGTTTCTAAAGCATCAGCACGCTTGTTTAAAAACTGAAGAAATTCTTGAAAGTTGGGAAATTCATCAATCGCTTTAACTTGATCCCATTCGCGAAGAGTTGCTCTATCTAATTTGTTTGTAATTAAATAAATTAGTATTTGATCCCACTGTTCTGTAGGTTGTTTCAAACTGTTCAACGCGTGTAGATGCTCACAAACTGAGTCTATTATAGTTCGCAAACCGCAAGCAGTTTCTTTGCCTAATGATTCTATTTGAAAAAGAGCTTTCAAATGACTATGTATTAGTAATTGAGATTTGTTATACCGTTTGCAATAATAAATCCCATGCCTTGTCGTAATTTTCAGATGAAAATTCTATTGAATTATTTTTTGAGCATTTTGCCCCAGAGAGGCTCGCAAATAATGAAACTTTTGTATTTTATTTAATCTCACATTGTTATGGATTAATGATTGAAAGGTGTCCTTAAACCCCAGCCAATCACTGTAGTCGCCTTTAAATTTTGGTAGTTCTATCGTAGGTAGCTTAACTACCTTGTCCTAACCCTGAGCCTAACCCTCACCTAGCCCAGCCTAGCCACCAACCACATTATTAAGATTAATACTATCTCTATCTGTATCGCTGATGATACTGTTATTGTCACCTTCCTTATCTAATTCACTTTTGTCGCGAATAGACGATTCATTATTGTCTTTGTTTTTAAAAGTTTCTAATATTACCAAAGCTTTTGCCTGATTGGCCACTAACGTGTCGTTGAATTCATCGCGATAACTAAAATGTTCATTTAAATCATCATCTGCACATGCGCATTCTATGTCGCCTTGAATTGCTTCAAATTGATGCCCCAATTGTCGACAATTCTCTAATCTTATCTCAAGTTCTTTACATTGTATATTTTCTGAACTATCAACCTGCTGTTGAATGTTTTCAACAAACTACAAAACTCGTTAATCGTTGCTTGATTGTACCTCGCTTTCGAATATTAATTCTTAATGACTCATCCATTGTTCGATATAGAAAACACACGAAACTTTAATCGGAAATACAAATTGAATACGTAAAAAAAAATAGAAACGAATCCCTTACTTGTACAAGAAAATACTTGCATAAATAGAAATGAACTGAAAGGATTACTTACGGAGAAATGGGAACTTGGACCACTCAAACCTCGTGTCTCGTTACCGCCATTTATTCTAAATAACCTTCTTTTTTCGTTTATTGACGCCGCTTCAAATCTTCTCAAGTCGAAGATCCGGCTCGAAGGACCAAAAATATGGTGAAAAACATCATTTTATTCTTACACTACAATGTTTAGCAACTGATGAAATACATTTTAATTGTAATGAATTTGTATCGAACCCCGTGACTATTATTGAATTCTCTGTCTCTCCTGGAGGGGGTAAAATCCCTTAATTTTAATGCAACATGTAACCAAAAGTGGTTGCCTATACAATAGGGTGGCAACACCACAATAATAACAAATCTTAAACAAGATTACTAGATAAGTATCTACACGAATCTCTACATG
>SMLS01063885.1:0-10711 GCA_004785975.1 Popillia japonica
TTAATATTAGTTTCGTATCGGTCCAAGGATTATTTAATCAGAGATTTAGGTCAGGAGATTGTGCTGGCCAAACCATGCTTAATTACCTGATCTTCTTCCTATTATTAAACCTCTGAGTCGATGCCAAGTTCGTTTTCAGTGTAAAATCATTGAATATTGAAGAGTTTTGGCATGTAGTAAGTGCTCAAAATTTCTATTCTTTATTCTCAGTCATGAGTTGTGCCGCTGCTCCAGCCAGTAGATATAACCTCTATTGGAAGTATATAGAATCAAAAATTGAATAAAACATTTTTATATTGAGTTGAATAAGTGTCAAATGTGAATAAGTTTGACATTTAAATTGTCAAATGCTGCCTAGATTGACGTTTAGATGTAAAATATGTCAAGTTTGACGTTTAAGTGTCAAATACAAACATGTTTGACGTTTAAATGATGAAGATGAAGAAGTTAAATGTCAAATATGACCGCAGTCTTTTAATGTTGGCTATAAAAAATTATAAACAATCTTGTTCTTATAGGAGGCTGGACATTATTGGAGATTTGCAGAAGAATTGGCAATTCTTGATGATATTTAAGTGCATCGCTGAGATTTACAAGCAAAATTACATTCTTGACACTTTCTCGAAAGCTCAGAAGTGATTTCCAATAAATTCTTGCCAGAATTTCAAACTTAATTGGTTGAGGTCAAAGCTCCTTCTAAACTTTTTAAAGCTGAAGCACTTAGCATATTGTCTAGCTTATTGCCTAACTCTTGGTTAGAATCGTTTCAGAAAATGAAGATAGCTGCTCTATAATTGATTTCTTATTAACAATTCTGTCATGCAATTTAAGCGAAATGGGAGCACAACACAATACCAACAGATGGTGTGGTCACTTCGCTGATATAGCAAAGGTTCATTTCAAATTAGTCAACACCAAAAAAATTTGAAGTCACCCACCTGATGAAACTGGTGATTTTGATTGTAAAGATGCAAATATTGCTAGACCTCTGGAAGAGCTGCCAACAGAAATATAGAAGATAAAAGGTTGGGATGGTGGTAGTGGTGAAGGTGTGAAGGTGCAATGAAAATTAGGCTAACAAGAAGGTGCTGGGCATTGTTTTAGGCTCGCGCAAAATGTTACGGCTCCTTAATTTGGATAGAACTTGAATACATCACCGAGCTCGAAAAATAAAATTAAAATCCATGCAATGAGGTGCTGGCTTTCAAGTATGTAATCTTTCTCTGGCAGGCTCAAATGTTGTTCCTAATTACTTCGTCCCAAAATTTTGGACTGAGTAGCAAATAATGTTAATATTAGTTTCATATCGATCCAAGGATTTTTTAATCAGAAATTTAGGTCAGGAGATTGTGCTGGCCAAACCATGCTTAAGTACCTGATCTTCTTCCTATTACAAAACCTTTGAGTCGATGCCAAGTTCGTTTTCAGTCTAAAATCATTGAATATTGAAGAGTTTTAGCATGTAGTAAGTGCTAAAAATTTCTATTCTCTGTTGTCAGTCATGAGTTGTGCGGCTGCGCCAGCCAATAGATATAACCTCTATTGGGAGTATGTACATACAATCAAGAATGAATAAAACTTTTTATATTTAGTTGAATAAGTGTCAAATGTGAATAGATTTGACATTTAAATTGTCAAATGCTGGCTAGATTGACGTTTAGATATAAAATATGTCAAGTTTGACGTTTAAGTGTCAAATATAAGCATGTTTGACGTTTAAATGATGAAGATGAAGAAGTTAAATGTCAAGTACGACCGCAGTCTTTTAATGTTGGCTATAAAAAAATATAATTTTGATGTTTACGGAGAAGCTGTTATTGTAAACAATCTTGTTCTTAATTAAATCAATTTTGTACGAGCTACCTGTTACAGTCCATGCATAAGAGATCGTATAACATTAAAACCAACTGCATCAGTAATTAAATAAAAGAGAATCGCATTTAAATCCGCATTTCGATGATGAATTTCGAAAACTCCAGCGAATTCAGAAAAAAAAACGTTCGAGAAGAGAGTAGAAAGAGAAACGAGAGGGGAAAAAAACAGCCTTCTCGCCCGCGTCCGCGTACCCGCGCTTTTATTTTTCTTATTTTACCCGCGGCACTGTCCCCGTTCATCCCTCGACCCCGCAACGTCCCCTCGCCTACATGCACGTCCGCCGCTGCGTAGCTCGGTAGCCGGACCGGTAGGCAACAGGTCAATGTTTTCTTTCCTTCTCTCTCTTGCACCCGATCGCGCCTTTCACTCTAGCGCGAGGGTCCTGGGCCGAGAGCGCGGCCGTATGGCAGCGAGCCCGCTTTATCTCCATTTCTGAATCGCGCTCTACTACCGTCTCGCTCGTACCAGTCGCGGTGGTAGGACGGCCGTCCTTGTTCGCAGCAGGACCGGCGCTAGACATTCCGCCGCTGTACACGTACACTACTGTTCATATTTTTGGGGACGACTAAGAAAACCCGAAAAAGCAAACAAAATTGAAATATTAACAATTAATTGTGTTTTATATGGAAGGGCATACATTTCTACATACATGAACATAGTTTACACTATCTATCTTTCTATTATCTTCTATCTCATGAATTTTATATTCTACCGCAGTCTCCTCTAAAAAGTCACTTTTTTCCCTTTTACGGGTGTATCAATGTAAACTTGAAAATATTGTAGAATATTTCAAGGAAGAACTAATCTATGATTGGTAGAATACCTAATACGACAAATAAAGCAAATATTTTCTTTTATATAAAAACAAACTTAATAGGAGTTTCGTTTTGATAAACCATCCTAACAAACATGTGATGACGAAATGAATTATTTTTGGTTTTGTATAATATAGATACTCACTGTTCAGAAGTAAGTTAAATTACAAATAACTGTTCGTTTTTATTCTAATAAAAAAAAAAACAATTTGTATTTTTAATCGTCCCCAAACATATGAACGGTAGTGTATATAAGACGGACTAATTTTTACCGTTTAACTTTACGGATGCGTGCATATATTTGTAGATTGTGCGATGATTTAAAGGAGAAATCTTATTGGCGTGTTTCGTGGCGAGTTAAGTTTGATGAATACCGGTTTACGTGAAATAAGATATTTATTAGAACAAAGATTGTTTGCGTCTTATAAAATTTCTTTTATATAAAACTTCAACATTCAAAAATTAAAAAAAAATGGAAGATGAATGTGAAAGAAAACGGATTTGCAGCTGACTTGGTGGAAAAATTCTTGCGATACAATCTGAACAACCAAATTAATATGTTGATAAAGTATAGAATGGGTGTCAATATGCAATAAATCAAGAGAAATAAGATACATCACGTCAAATAATTAAATTTTTTGGGACTAATTTCAGTTCAGAACATCAAAAAACGTACCTAAACATTGAACGAACTAAGTAATTCCTGAAGCATATGCAAGAAAAAAATTAGGTTGATGGGGTCAGCTGGTGAGAATGAATTGTTCAGATCAGATAAATGAAACAAGTTTGGAAAAAACGCGTTACCAAAAAGAGATTTATAGGAGGCTGGACATTATTGGAGATTTGCAGAAGAATTGGCAATTTTGATGAGATTTGAGTGCATCACTGAGATTTAGAAGCAAAATTAAATTCTTGACTTTTTCTCGAATCCTCAGAAGTGATTCCCAATAAATTTTTGCCAGAATTTCAAACTTAATTGGTTCAGGTCAAAGCCCCTTCTAAACTTCTTAAAGCTGAAGTACTAGCATACTGTCTAGCTTATTGCCTAACTCTGGGTTAGAACCGTTTCAGGAAATGAAGATGGCTGCTTTATAATTGATTTCTTATTAAGAATTCTATTATGTAATTTAAGCCAAATGGCAGCACAATTTAATACCAAAAGATGGTATGCTCACTTCGCTGATATAGCACAGGTTCATTTCAAATTAGTCAACACCAAACAAAATTTGAAGTCACCCATCAGATGAAACGGGTAGTTTTAATTGTAAAGATGCAAATATTGCTAGACCTCTGGAAGAGCTGCCAACAGAAATATAGAAGAAAAAAGGTTGGGATGGTGGTGGTGGTGGTGAAGGTGTGAAGGTGCAATGAAAATTAAGCTAACAAGAAGATGCTGGGCATTGTTTTTAGCTCACGCAAAATTTTATGACTCCTGATGTGGCCATTAATTTGGATAGAACTTGGGCACATCATTGAGATCCAACAATAAAATTAAAATCCATGCAATGGCTTGCTGGCTTTCAAGTATGTAATCTTTTTCTGGAAGGCTCAAATGTTGTTTCTAATTACTTCGTCCCAAAATTTTGGACTGAGTAGCAAATAATGTTAATATTAGTTTCATATCGGTCCAAGGATTATTTAATCAGAGATTTAGGTCAGGATATTGTGCTGGCCAAATCATGCTTAAGTACCTGATCCTCTTCCTATTACAAAATCTTTGAGTCGATGCCAAGTTCATTTTCAGTGTAAAATCATTGAATATTGAAGAGTTTTGGCATGTAGTAAGTGCTGAAAATTTCTATTCTTTGTTGTCAGTCATGAGTTGTGCGGCTGCTCCAGCCAATAGATATAACCTCTATTGGGAGTATGTACATACAATCAAAAATTGAATAAAACATTTTTATATTTAGTTGAATAAGTGTCAAATGTGAATAAATTTGACATTTAAATTATCAAATGCTGGCTAGATTGACGTTTAGATGTAGAATATGTCAAGTTTGACGTTTAAGTGTCACCATGTTTGATGTTTAAATGATGAAGATGAAGAAGTTAAATGTCAAGTACGACCGCAGTCTTTTAATGTTGGCTATAAATAATTATAATTTTGATGATGTTTACGAAGAAGCTGTTATTGTAAACAATCTTGTCCTTAATTAAATCATTTCTGTACGAGCTACCTGTTACAGTTCATGCATAAGAGATCGTAACTTGGGTACATCACTGAGAGCCAAAAATAAAATCAAAATCCATGCAATGGGTTGCTGGCTTTCAAGTAGGTAATCTTTTTCTGGAAGGGTTGTTCCTAATTACTTTGTCCCAAAATTTTGGAAGAGTAGCAAAAATTCAACCAGCCACCAGTTTTATAGAAACATCCAAGTCTTTACTTGTCTCGTTTACTTGTCCAAACAAGCTTTGAAAAGGTATAGGATAAGTCCTTGATGGCAGGGTCTTGAACAGCATTTTTCTGGCAGCTGTTCTAACAGGAATTGGAACAACTATTGGCCATGTAAAGTAAAATTTCATCAATAGGTTGAGTGTATGGATAAAAAGTAGATTGCAGAGAAAATCTCATGATTCTAGACTCTATAGGTAGCAAAGAAATGACATTCTACGATAGCGCAACTGAAATTTGTTGTAATTCTTCTTCAGAGTAAAACTCTGGATATATCCCGAAAAAGGCAATTTAGAATCGTGCAGTATAACCATTGCTTTGCCCGAAAATACTTCTCCTTCTTTCTCGCTCTCTCTCTCTCTCTCCAGATTTAGAATTTTGCTAAATTTGGAGAAAGTTTAGAAATCTATCACATAATTATTTTTATATTTATCTTGTTTTTCACGTTGGGAAAATACCACAAAAACGCCTGAGTAACTCAATTAATATTTACAACCCAATCTTGCCCATCCCAGCCCAGTATTGTGAAATTTTGCTATCGTTTTGTTGGGCAACGTACAGCATCAAGAAGTTTGTCTGCTATGTAATGTTTTAATTGGGAAGAAAGTTTGTTCAAGAGATTAACGCTGTCAATAATAAAATTTTTGTATTCAGGATCAAGACGCTCAAGAAGGAGGATTGTGAAGGTCATATGGAGGAAAAAGATCTTCAAGGCATTGTACTTGCTGTAGACTTGTTTAGAAGTTTAGAAATCCACCACATAACTATTTTTATATTAGATCTTGTTTCTCACGTTGAGAAAATACCACAAAAAAAACACCTGAGTTACTCAATTGATATTACAACCTAATCTTGCCCATCCCAACCCAGTATTGTGAAATTTTGCTATCGTTTTGTTGGGCAACGTACAGCATCAAGAAGTTTGTCTGCTGTGTAATGGTTTAATTGGGAATGAGGTTTGTTCAGGAGATTAATGCTGTTAATAATAAAAAAAATAATAGTAAAATTTTTGTATTCAAGATAAAGACGCTCAAGAGGGAGAATTGTGAAGCTCATATGGAGAAAAAGATAAGAAAGGTATTGTACTTGCTGTAGACAGTTATGTATAAACAAGGCAGAAAAAAGTTTTAAAAATGTTAGTTGGTAAAAAGAATTCTTCAGAATGCTTACTACCAATATCAACCCATTTTTTTTCTACCTGCAAGCTAGATAATAAAAGAATATTCAACATTTCCCTTGAAGTTTTTATGGTATCACGATTTGGCCATAAAGGTATTACTTTAATTACTCTGTTTAAGAGACTTCTGAAGTCGAGAAAGAAACCGACCAACACCTCACAGATCAGCAAAAGGATTGAGGTTGTCCAAAAGAAGGTGTTGTGCCCATGCAAAGAAAAAAAAACTTCACGGAATTGTACTTGCTGTAAAGTGTAGGCCACAGATGTTAGTTGCTGAGAATGCAGTTCTACAAAAAGTCATTTGTTGGATGCTGCCTACTCTCTCTTAGCGGTTGGATCATTTGCATAACGATGCTAGCTAAACACTATTTTGGAAACAAAATTGGGATATTTTCTAATGCTTCATCACTCATACTTGCATTTTCGTTTCCGTTGGAGTTTGGCAATTCGTAAGGAACCAATCTTTTCAGCCATAAAATTTTGACAGATGACGTTTAACCAAAAACAGTGCACCTACTATACTTGATTTAATCGTTTAGGTTATATGGAAATGATACCAGTTCACTTTCTAGATCATTTCCGAATAATAATAACAAGGAGTTGGCCGGTCCTGATTTCAACATTTCACCATATGCTACGTCCTCTTCGTTCATTCGGATATACCCTCTCTGTTTAAGAACAACAACGGCAGCCCGGTTCGGGTCCGTCACACCACGTATACAACATCTACACACTTCCACGTCTAGCGTACCTATTTACATCCACACTTATGTACATATGTAATATACGTATATAGGTATATTATGTAGGTACATGGACGACTGCTATGCAGGCCGTATTTTAGTGTCGGATGTAGGTGCTATATCAAGGATGTTAGAGGTGAATACCTTTTGTGTGATTGGTAATGTATGCGTGTATGTGTATAAATGTAGGTATGTAAGATGTTTGAGTGTACGTATTGTGTACTACCTGTGGGTTGGAAATTCTTAACTGTCGTAGGTGTTTTAAAATTTTCAATTTCATCGAAATATTTCAATACTTACGCCAGCGTAGATCTATTACGCATACGCAGTTTCGTAAATGTATGTATACATAATGAGAACAAACTTATTTATCGATATGGCAAAGGAGAAAAATTGGATTTCAAGCTTTAGAAAGTGATGATTCTATACAGATTATCTTTATTATCTACGACTCGATTGGATAATTGAGTTTACCGTATAAAGTGGATGTATGCATGCGTGTACTTACACACTAGCGTCCTTCAAAATATATGTTATTCAATATGTGGGTAATGGGTGGTACAGGTATGCTTTAAAAAAACGTCTGATCATGCAGGTACAGTTAGTTGAATGTTTCGTAACACCTGTTAATGAATTATGTCAATAAAGATGCAATGAATTTAAAGTAATATTGGTGATGTTGTATTGTATGGTTAAAGATGTTTATTTGAGATTGGCGTCGGTAGGTACCATCTGGTCCACAACTAATTTAGCGGCTACAATATTGTGTGTAACCACAACATATTGAAATCCTTTATACCTAGGTACTATATTTAAAATTTTTGTCGCCTTCCAGATAAAAATAGAATCAGATGTATTTTTTTTCTGAAACCGCATAGTAGGAACAATAAAACATGCGCTATCTGGCATGAGAAACGAACCCCATATTTTGGAGATTCGGTTTTCGAAATATTGTGGTTATATGTTTCTTTAAGCTTCTAAGTATATTCGGATGCCTAATCCATAGTTCCCGTTCAGCAGAACGAAGGCTTTTTACCCAAAGATAACCTGTAAAGTTCATATTCGTATTAGGTATAATATTTAAGTAATATAACGTTTAAGAGATTAATCAAATGTCTAATTGAATACTAACACCATTTTAGCAATGCAAACTCTAAAGTTGTTATAAAACTATTCCACCATTGGAAGAAGGACGTTCCAGATCATTCCTTCGAATTTAATGAAATTTGGGCAGTAGGTGAGGTCATCCCTATTAATCCTAGAAGGTGCCCCCTAATTTTGTCCTCTTTATGAGTTATATGTACGCCAATTTAGTCTAAAGTGTCAGCAGCCTTACTATCATTCTCTTTCTAGCTTTACCCAGCAGGTCTCCTAATGAATTCAGACTTCTCTTCCTTCAGGAAATCTTTTACCTGGTGATTTTTGCCACCATTCCCTGAACCTGTTATGTATCCATTTGTTGATGGGCTTCCTCATTTGTGATTGTGCTGAAGGATGGGCCACCTGCAACGAATTGCCTTGATGAACCTTGTCTGGTCAGTTCGTCTGCTGCCTCATTTTCCTTTACGCTCATGTGGCTGGGAATCGAAGCACCCTACAATCTGTTCCACGTTTAGTAAAAAAAAATAGTCAATCGGCGCAGAGAAGCGCCTCCATTTGCAGAGGTTTGCTCAATGAGATGAGTTTGTTGTAGATGCAAATAATTTTGATGTGTTTGAGGTGTTGAGACAGTTTGAAAACTAACCAATCGTCATGTTACCGGCTGTGTAGCGCAGTGCCTAGCGCGCTCGCTTCATAGTCTGGTGGTACCGGGATCGAATCCGGTGCGTTCTTTCTGAATTTGGTTTTCTGTAGTTTCCCAAATTCCATGGCAAATGTGGAAAGATAACATCTTAAGTCGGTCTACAGCCGCAGGCGTAATAATAACTCATGGCCAGCCGATGCCCCCTGTAATTGGCGCAAGCTGTTGGGGGATGCTAAGGCATGAATTATTATTATTATTATTATTATTATTATTATTATTATTATTATGTTGCATGATAAATCTGTTGGACTTATGATAACGTGGATGTTGCCAATTTTTTTTTGAAGTAGTTAAAAAAATATTTTCATCCATTTATTTGGAGTAAGAACATATGCCACCCCATTTGCATAAATTATCTTCATCAACCTTTCTTAACCTCCTTTCTACCACCTGCTGCTATGCTAGAACAAAATGCGTCTATAGCATCTATTGCTCCCCTCTTGTCAGGTTCGTCCTTGAAAGCAATTTTGTCTAAATTCCAAAGAGTTCCTTTACTGATTTATGATAGATGTGTCTATAATCTTCCCACAGCAATATTCTACTGATAGCAGCTTCTTTGAACTAACATTGTGAGGCTCTTAGAAAGATTTTGACCAAGCATTCGTTTCCTTCCACAAAATCTGCAACAAGAGAAACAGATATTTTCTTTCTTATCTCAACACCAGATTTTCCCATTGCTTTCAGGGAATTAGACAATGTTCACTCATGCTGTGGTAGAATTCTTACAGCTTCGTTCAACAGATCTGTTATACAAGGTGGGGGCAAAATGTATCATTTGATCATACATTTTTGATTTTATTTTGCTGTAATTACAAAAAATAATTAAGAAATGCCTAATCTCCTGGAGGACCTGGACGGTCTGCGGCCGATTTATGTAGACCAGCCCCTTCAAATAAAGCCACAGTAAATAGTGTGGTGCTGTCAGATCGGATAATCTTGTTGGCCAATTAAAATTTCCTAACTGAGACGACCTCATCATCAATCAGATGAATTCATGGCCTCTAGAGTAACTGTTTTGACAGTTTCTTTGAAAGAATCTTCTCCAAAATGGTGGCCACATCATAGTGACACTAACACTAAGACCACTGGCACTAAGTGCTAACGCAGTGTATAGTTCTACTACTAGAGTTAGCAATGTAGTTGCTGAAATAGTGCTTATAGTGTTAGTGTCAGTGTGGTGTGGAGAACGGTTGCTCCCAATCCACCTCATCCAGTTTCATTGTCTTTCTCATATCCTATGTAAGAAGCCCCCATCATACGGTCATTTTCTGTGGCTGGAATAGTATTTTATGGTAATTGCCCAAAAACAACCAAATTTGAACAACTAAATTTGGGGGTTGGCTAACACCAACTGTTGAACTATCTTGTTGAAGTGTGTACAGAACATCTTCAAATCAGCAGCTTTCAGCGAAGTTAGAGTATGGTAACTCCTCCCATATGGGAGGCACAAATCTTCATCAAAATTTTAATTGTCCTTGTTTGCTAATAAGTCAGGCTCTTTTCTCCCGAAGAGATAACATTCTTAATATGACTAATCATACTGGCACAGGCACTAGATACGAAATTATTTCCCACAACCAGAAATCGAACGCCTCTCTCGTTCGTTCGTTCTTCTAAGCATACGAAATACTTATGGGAATTTACGCCCATATCTCACTTATAGAAACCGAATCATATTGAGAACGGACGATAATAAATTAAGATTAGTATACAATCCAGGTCCCTTAAGACTCGTAGTTTCTAAGATTACATCAGTTACGTGTACTATGTTCGCGTTTGTATGTATGTCTGTACATACAGCTTAGAGCAAAGAATACATACATGTTTTGGTTCATTGTGTAAGCTTTGGTGCACCATTCTTTACGTAATGGTAAAAGTTACGTCAAGTGAATAACGAGTTTCACA
>ML217920.1:0-23575 GCA_004785975.1 Popillia japonica
TTTTCACTCTAACTTCAACATAACATCGCTTTTATTGTCATAACATTATTAAAAAAACCGCAAAGGTACCTTTATTTTAAAACGTATGGCCATTGACTTCGTACGATACAAGTTCAAGGTCGTATAAACAGATGATGCTTGGCATGCATCTGCGCTTCTAACTGCGTACGTGTACAGTATGGTGGAAGACAAATGACACCACGCTTCAATTTCAAAGTATGAAATAATTCGTTTTCATCGTTGTTTTCAGATATTTTCAACCCTAAATTTTTGATATGGTTTTTTGGTTATTTAAGAAGCAATATGGATGAGTTTTCTTGTACAGTTTGGCCAAATAAGGTTTTTTAGAAATAATTTTTTTTCTCGTTTACGCTTACAGATAGATATAGGTGTATTATATGTTTTTGTTTCTAAGTCGTTGTAGCTATCATCCCTTGAAAGGATACTTTGTATATCGCGGACACCCTGTATATGAACCTCCTCCCGTTCAGGATGCATATGAGAGCTATAAGGGACAATATCTCGGTTAAACTGTGTATATTTTGATCTCTAAAGGAAGTGGTACATATGCATGCCACCAACCTATAAAGGGTTAAATAACACCACAAAAAGTAATCTAAAGAAGGTCAATCACAGCTTCTTGGAGGCCAGGGAACAGTTGAATTCCTTGAAACTATCCTTTCTCCAAACTTTTCTTGCAGTATGGCGATAGTGTCATGAGCAGTGTTACATATAGCCATAAAAAATTGCCAACATCTGTCGGTATCGTTCACCATTCACTGTAACTAAATCTCCAAACTTATTTTGGAAAAAAAATGGTGGAACGATACCACCACACCATAAACCACATCATACAGGGGATGCAGAGCCTTCTCGTGAATGTGTTGTGGATTGGTTTCACACCAAAACGGCAGTTACGCTTATTTACGTAACCACTTAACCAAAAATGAGCTTCATCTGAAAAAATATTTTCTGCAAAATTGCGATCCTTTTCAAGTCATTCTAAACTCCAAGCAGCAAATTCGAGGGACCGACGATGATAGTTCTTGGATCAAAACAATGTTATACGGGTGTAAATTTAAATCCTTTTGCAAAATTCGCCAAGTTGTTGTTTTTTGAAGTCCTAACTCTTGAGAACGACGAGGAATTGATAAATTTGGATCTTCTGCAACACTAGCTCTTACAGCAGTAATAATCTCAACAGTTCTGGCATTTCGTTCAGTTATAGAAACACATTCTTACACACCATTAGCATTAGTTACAATGGAGAATCTTGGCTATCAATATAGTTTGGAGAGCCGCTGCAGTTACACTCGCACCACTGTTTGGTTGGGAATGGCTTATGATTCGACTATACTGCCACTTCTTAATCTGTATTGCTCCTAACAGCACACGATAGATTGATCCAGACACAATTCTCCCAAAAATGTATTTTTCGAGAGTCTACTCGATCAACCCTATAGGTATCCAACTTGTAACTTCTCCTAAAAGACTCCACTTCGTTGATTTTGTTTAATGTCACTTTTAGTTCTTATTTATTTACCATAGGTTGTGCACGTGTAACCAGCCTACTTTCTCGTGGATACTTGGTGATATGTGTTCAAATGTTAGGATTATATTAAAATGAAAAGCGTTGAAGTTCTTCCGTTATTGTTTTTATATAAAACTAGCTATAATAATCCTAATATTTCACCCCTTCACATCCCCCAACAGCTTGCGCCAATTATGGGGAGCATCGGCTGGCCATGAGGTATTATTAAGATGTTAACTTTCCGCATTTACCGTGGAATTTGGGAAACTACACAAAACCAAATTCAGAAAGAACATACCAAGGCTCGAACCCGGTACTGCGCTATCCGCAATTATTATAAATTTGGATTACCTAAATGAGATTATTTATTCGAATCCAAACCACAAACAGTTCCATAAAACCAATCAAATTGCGGCAACGCGTTTAAGATCTCAAGGGACTTGACATTTCCGCGAAATAAATTCCGAAAAGGCCAATTTCCGACATTTGATTAAATATCACGTCCCCGCCGCCAATAATTACATTTTATATACCTCTCCAAACTTCTACACTTTTAAATCATTTTCCAGGCCGATTGGAGCGACCAATTCGTCTTCAACGTGCACGCCAGGAGCATCTTCCCGTGCGACCCGCACGGCGGCGGCATCACAGTCCTGTTCCAGTACCCGTCGTGCATCCTAGCGACCGGCGACCGAGTGCGACTAT
Organism: Popillia japonica; assembly: GCA_004785975.1. NCBI lineage: Eukaryota > Metazoa > Arthropoda > Insecta > Coleoptera > Scarabaeidae > Popillia > Popillia japonica. The sequence goes on from ML217920.1 coordinate 2,237, forward strand.
TCGCGAGATTACGCGTCGACGTCGCATCACTAGCGCCACCTACAACGCTCGAATACGTCGCTGAACAACGGGTCACCAGAGGGCACCACAGCGTTCACTTCGATTGCGATCTGTTCAGCGAACGATACGTCGAGTATTGTTTTGTTTACGTCAGTAAGGCCATCACAGGTGCAGTGGCCGATGTGAGAATGGACTGTGTCCCCACCCTACCAGTCTCAGGTAGTACCTAATCCATTATTACCGTAGATATAGTATTACGGCTTGCATGATTTATACGGGATATTCTTCGGCGTGACCCTTTTCATGTTTACTTTGACGTCTTGATGCTGTAGCAGATCCTGTTCTTAATGGATCGAATGCTGTACAATAGGGTGGGCGTCTTAAGTAGGGAGGAACATATAGTATAAATTTCTTATTGAAATAACTATCTTAGCCTCCCATTGTATAAAGTAGAGTACGAATTGTTCGTTGCGGTAGATATTGATTTTGAATCTGAGTTGTTAGACGTAATGGCTGCGGTAAAACATATGCTACAGTGACACAAATAAAAAAAAATTATTTGAATATAAATATTTAGGGGGAGAGAATAACCACCCTTTATACTATACGTACTATGTAATTACTAACGTCAAGCATCTAAGCATCTAACTCGGCTATCAAATAGCAGCGCCATTTAGAGATCTGCAATATATCTTGCTGAACATACAAGTATGTTAAGTTTATTGTCCCAAATCTGTTTAATTGGCAAACAACCACATTGCCACACACATGTCACATTAATTGAATGTCTTGATACAATAACGGTAGTCCTGGTAAATGATGTTTGCCTAAGGACTACATAGAAACTGCTACCTATTGTGGTGCAGTACGACATCGTGCTAATAAGATGGATGTATTGTTTTTGAATATGGTGAAAAAAACTATACATAAACGTAGGACTGATCAACATATTCTCTCATTGTCATATCAAAACGTGTATATACTCTGTTTATGATAACAGACGAAGCATGCCAAATCTTTTCTTTCATAGGTTTATGTATTAAGTTATGAAAGCTCATTGACAGGCAAATTGCGTTAACGACTAAGCTCATACTCAGGAGATAGCAACATTGTACAGGACAGGCACTTTTGTATAGAAAAAATCCCTATATCTTTGATAGTGGGAACAGCCATTTTTGGGTATTTCGTTTTGTATAGGTAGCTATTTCTGAATTTACTAATTATTACGTGCCTTGTCTGTTATCGTAAACAGACTATCGCTATTCAGTTAATGTAGTTAAATTTAAATTTTATTCAATGATTAAAAATGACCTGCAATTTGGGGGGGCCCTCTTTAAATAGTTCACTTTGTATTCATCTTCTTCAAGTCTGGTTGTTACTTGAGCCACAAAATGATTAACGCTTTTTCTTACCAATCTAACTAAAACATGTCTCCTTTCTAGCTGTGTTGGATGTTCTTCTTCATTCTTGTCTTTCGAGTGTCTCCCTCCGATATCTATGAAACTTTACAGATCGAAAGAGTACCTCAAAATAAGAAACACGTTCTTTTTATCGGCGTATCTGCACGATTTTAGGGTACAGCCCCTTCAAAGTTTGGACGATTTTTTAATTTTTGCAAATATTTCCTAAACTATAACAGATATTAAATTTTTTTCTTAACATAATTTGCAGCATATTACATGGCCCTAAGGGTGGCGTCGTCCATAGTCGAAAAAAGTTAGTAACGGGGGACGGAGTACCCTATACCCCCATTTTTTTAACATTTTTTTCTTATTCATCAAAAGAAGGCCGCTTTTACATAGAATACGATGATGTATAACAAGTTTAGAGAATTAATAATTGTAAAATAGAAAAATAATAATAAAGCTTTAAAGTTAATTAACTTATCTATTGATATAAATCAAATGAACTATAACCGATATAATTTTCTTTCCTTAACATAATTTGCAGCATATTGCATGGCCCCAGGGTAAATATCTTCACAAAAAGCTAATAACCTGGAACGGGGTACCCCATATCCCCCATTTTTTTAATCATTAATTTTTTCATTATTCATCAAAAAAAAATCTATTTATATAGAAAACGGTGATGTATAATAAATTTAGAAAATTAATAATAGTAATAATAACTCAAAATAAATATATGTACGTGTCTATTGTCATGAATTTCATATGCACTTATCTACGCATACGGGAGTTTAATTAATTATTCAGTCACTTCAGATGTAATTGGTAATTTGCATTATAAATTTCACGACATAAGGGATCTGATGATTGATCATATTATTATACATATAGATAAAAATAAGTACCCGAATGAATCGTAATTAACCACGAACGTTTAAATGGTCACGTCTGCATTTAGAAAATAAGTACATATATAAGACGAGTATACCCTTTCTTGTTGGATCTCCAAATGACGGACAATTGTTTCTTATTTAGCTTTTAAAACACCTTGGATTTGCTGAAAGATGTATTAATATTAGTTTAAAATCCCCCGCTGCATTATTACCGGTGCAAAGTCACTCCTTCTATAGACACCTTGTATTCAGGTGCAGACTTTTCACATTTTGATATGTAAATTCTTTCAGGCATTCGCTTCCAATGGAATCCTTCTCCTGGAATCTCGTTTGCATTGAAAACTTGTTTTGCAAGCGATTTTTGAATCTTTCAAACCAACCCATCAGCTTCATTGGAATGTTACATCTATCACAGATTCATCATTATCCTCCTTCTTGAAATTTTCGAAAATACGTTTAGGGCTTTTCTTGGATAGTCATTTGACTCATTGCCATCCCTCGTTGATTATTGTCTTCAATCCACATATCTAATAATTTTTCAATTTTTTCCATAAAGCTGCTTCTTTGGCGAGTTAATTTTGAGATAGGTGCAGCAGATAACGAATGTACTCTAATTTCGTCTTTTCTATCGTGAATAGTCTGAACGATATTTCTTTAAATTTGTCCTACGCGGAAGTGCTTTTGGTAGTGGCCTTGCCATTACCAAAAACCAAAATATTTTTATAATAATTCGGTCTGTAAATTCGAGGAACTGGGTAAGTAGATGTCATCCAAAGCATTTGAATCTTGCATTATACTTGTGCGGAAATTAATAAGTGGGACTTCTTCTGGCAGACAAAGTTGGAGTTCTTCTAAATTAACTACTGGTTGTTGAGTACTTGTTTCATTTGAATTCTAAGCAATCTGCTCTGTCTGCGTATCCTGAGCAAAAGGCCTACCTGTCACAGAAGCCGCTTCAAAGTCCTCCTCGGAAAACACATTTCTGAAAATTGGCCACATCCTAGTTTTAGCAAATGCAGAGGTGATATTTTTAATTGTGAACGAATTGACGGAAGCAATGCTTGCTAATTTAGCTAAATTGTGGATCGTTATTGTCTTTCCGGGATTGGTAAGAAGCTAGTCATTTTGCGCGAAAGAATACTTTGGATTAAATGGGCTTATAATTGCTACATCCAACGGCTGCATCCGATGGGTACAGTGAAGAAGAAATGTTACCAACACCACTCCATTTAGCTTGGCACATATCACTGCTTCTAAGGAGCAGTGACTATCATGGTTGTCCATTAATGTAGGTATGGGTTCTTCTTTAGAACATTTAGTGTGTTTTTGAATATGTTGTAAAACTTTAATAAGCAAAGAGCCAGTTATCGATGCACTTTTTGGGCTCTTTGCAAGACCAATAACTCCAGGTGGACCACCTCTTAGCATTTGATTGTAAAACTTTACCCTCGGAAAAACAAAACGGTTTTCTTGGTAAGACCACAGAATGTCTGTGGTCCAATAAATCACAACAACACACCATTTTTGCAAGACCATAGCCAGTTTTGTTGCCTTCATACATATTTTTAGTTATACGTTAACTTTGCTCTTTTAATTTTTTCGCACATGAGCGCTAATGTCGAGGTAAAAGTCATAATTTTAGAAAGAACTTTTAGAAATTTAGCATTTCCCTAAATAGAATAGAATACCTACGAAACCGCAGAATCAACATCAGTTCAGATCACTTTCCACCAGTTTGATTCTACCAAAGTAAGCACTACACGCAAGGCAACTAAGACGTCAACATTTTTATTTCTATCCGTCCGATTTGACTTTGAGATTGGTCCAGGTTCTCCGACCAGGATTGAAATTGCGCGACCCGTTTAGTAGCAATTTCGATTTGGTCGGCCGGAAACGACGGCCACAGTTATACCGTTCGGTAAAACTGAACCTTTTGCCATGTAAATCCGTTACACGTTTAGAGAGAGGGAATTCGGACTAGCGCGACTAATTGCTAATACGGCAACGAAAGCTTGCGCTGGCCCAGTTGTAAATGTTTATTTAGGAGTCGGGATATGTTGGCGGTATTATGCTGGTTTATTTTGCGCTTAAACGCCTTAATTAAATGTGCTGTACGAATACGAGCTCGGCGATAAAACGGGATGTGTAACACTTATGATATAGCTGGAGAATTATCGTTTAGTGCGAAGCGCCCTCTAGCGCGTGAATGTAACTGTTTTAATTTTAACAAATCGGGCGGTAATCGTATGGTGATTTGTACTAATCCTTGTCGGTTATATAACCTATTATTTCGAATTAATTCCGATAATAATATGCCGATGTAGGGCACAGTTTTAGATAAAATAGTTAAGAGTATTGTTTTATTATACACTTTCCTAGTGGACTGTAGAGGTAAACCTTGCGGTGTACAGAAAATCGATTCCACCAACGTCTACTTGTCTTGATATATTTGGAAATTTAAATAAAATCCTGATAAGGCAAAAACCACGACATTTTTAAACTAACTGTATTAAATTCTGTCCTGAAATAAAACCAGGAACCAATAAAAAATCTGATCTTGGGATCCCACCTCATAGAGCTGAATCAGAACAAGATTATTAGGGATACTGGTACTCGATGTGGAGACACTGTATATGAAACACATCGTTAGGGATCTGCCTGTAAAAAGTTGATAAGCTCCTAAACTGGATTTGAACCCAATTTAGCTATTTTAAAAAGGCAGCTTATTTGGCTGAGGATTGGTTTATAATTGGTTTTAAAGCAGATTATGTGGTTGAAAGAAGATTTCAAATTTCCTTTCAAGCAGATCAACTATTTTAGAAGGCAGACCATCTCATTCAGGGCTGGTTTAAGAAATATGTAAAGCAGATGAAGGCGGGTTTAGAAAGCAGTTTATGACTGGTTTAAAGTTGGTTTTTGACCCAACTTAGTTGAGCTACTTGACCGGAATACCTAGATGAGGGCTGGTTTAGAAAACAGCTTATCTGATTGATGACTAGTCCAGAAAGTATCCTACCTGATTACCGACTCTGGTGGACGACTTTGCTGGTCAGATTGTCGAGGTTACGTAGATGACCTCACAATAGTCGTCAGAGAGGTCGATTCCCAAAAGTGTTGGTGAAACGTACGCAAACAGCAATTAATGTGGTGGCAACTAGTGTAAGGAAGAGCAGCTATCAGTCAATGCTCAAAAGAGACAAGTTATTAACTTTACTAGAAAAAGAATGCTAAAAGGCTTACAGCCAATAGTGTTAGATGGTGAAGGGGTTCCATATGTCAAAGAGGAAAAATATTTTTAGGGTATGGTCCGATCAAAGTCTTACATGAAACACACACATTCAAAAAACAATCAACAAGGCCACTCTTGCCCTAAGAAAATGCGGAAGGCTTTGCAGGTGAAACCGGGACCTTAGCGCCAAAATGATACTGTTGTACACACGGGTAATCAGACCCCAGACTAGCTTGTCTCTGTTCCACCGGCGCCATGAGGTCAGCCTCCACTGTGACTTTGGAGGTTATCCTAAACTTGTCACCACTACATGTCTACATTCAAGAAACTGCGAGGTCCGCAGCATACATACTTGGTACGGGGATACCAAGCGATGCCATGGTAAGGAAATTCAACCTGGATAGGAAATACCAGGTAACAATATATCAGATAAAAATGACTGGGAGTCCTCCGGTAAGAGCGGACTGGAACTGGTATACAGACGGCTCTAAAACGGGAAGGCACTTTCGATAAGCTTCAGCAAAGACACAACGGTCTTTCAAGCTGAGGTAGCAGCAGTTCACGTCATTAGAGAAGTGGGAAGATGGACCGAGCTCGGTAAAAGCATCGCTATCTTCTCGGACATTCAAGTAACACTTAAAGTGACTAGTTCAGCAAGTGTTGACTCGAAACTGGGTTGGGACTGCGTAAATGCCTTAAACGAGGTGCGTTCCCAAAGGAAACTAACTTTGGCTTGAGTTGCCAGTTACAAGGACGTGAAGAGAAATGAGATGGTAGACGATCTGGCCAGACAAGGTTTGTTAAGGCAACTCGTCAAGCTCGGCCCATCCCTTGGCACCACCAAATCACAAATCAGAAAGTCCAGCAACGATTGAATACATAACAAGTCCACGGATTGGTGGCAAAGATCACCAGAACAAAGATAGGCAAATCAGTTCCTAAAATAGCAGAAGCCTGAATTCACTAGAGACATGCTGGGTAAAGACAGGAAAGCTGTCAAAATGATGAAGTAGATCTGTTAACAGGTCACTGTAGATTAATATGCATATGTACAACATAGGCCTAGCAAAAGATGCCACCTGCAGATTCTGCCAGGAGGAAGAAGAAAGCCCAGTTCATGTGATGTGCTATTGCAAAATCCTGGAAAGAACGAGGTTTTTAATGTTGGACACATAGAATCCCACAGCGCACAGCTACAAGGAGCCGCTCTCAAGGACGCTAAGCTTCATAAAGAGAGCAAAGCTAGAGGGCGCCTTCTAGGATTAATGGTGGTCCCAATAGACCTGGAAGGTAGGGGTGAAAGAGGCCCCTAAGAAAGAGAGCTTGTTTACAAAGCATTTTAGGTGGTTGAAGGCTGGGCTCAATTAAATTTAACCTCTATTATCAGTCAGGGACTAGAGAGCCCCACTTTGCTACCGCCATCTTTGCTTGATGGATGTAAAAGACCGATGAGGATGTGACCCAACTTAGACGTTTCCGCTTGCAGTTCTGTTGACTACATCTTGTGCTAGCACTTAGGCTCAACAGCAATTGTAACTGTTTAATTCATGTAGAATAGGATAGTGTTCAGTGATGAATCATGATTTTGTCAAGGTATACCTAATGACCATATAAAGTCAGGCGAAAGCCACCAAGGTTCACCAAATCTTGAAATTTATGATATGGCAGCATCCTATATGCTCCAGTCCAAAAGACCACGACTGCCTATTTGATTGATGGCTGGTTTCAAGATAGCTTAGAAAGCAAGATATTTAGTTGAGACTTGGTTTAGATGATATTGTATCTGATTGAGGCTAGGCTTAGGAAGGATTTTGTATGGTTAACAGCTTGTTTCTAGCTAACTTTTCAATCATATCAACTAGTTTAATAAACAGGCTCAGTACTGGTTTAGAAAGCCAGTCATGTGGCTGAAGACAAGTTTTAGAATCATTTTATGTGGGTAAAGATTGGGTTCGGTAGATGCCCCTGTGATAAACGACTGGCTTCATGCTGGCTTTTGAACTAGCTTAACTACATAGATTAGAAAACAGAATATTTAGTTGAGTGTTGGTTTAAAAAGCATTCTCACTCTAAGCTAACCTGTAAAGCAGCTCTATTAGTTTAGGAAGTAGGCTATTCGGCTCAGTATTGGTTTAGGAAGCAGTTTATCTGGTTGACAGTTAGTTTCAAGCTCAACAATTTTGGAAAGTAAGTTATCTTACTCAGGGTAATCTAAAACTCAGCTTAACTGGGAAAGGACTGGTTTAGAAAGTCTCCCGTCCCCTGATTAAAGACTGGTTAAGGATGTAGCTTATTTGCCTGACAACTGCTTTTAAGCTGGTATTTGAAGCAACTCAACTAGTTTATCAAGCAGGTTCTGTGGTTGAGGGCTGGTGTAGGATGCAACTTATCTGGTTGAGGGCTTATTTAGAAAGTATCTTATATGATCGGGGACTGATTTAGGAAGCCGTTTATCTATTTGACATGACAGCTGGTTCTAATCGGGCTTTTTGCTAGCTTAACTAAAATAGAAAGCATCACATATAGTTCAAGGGTGATTAAAGAAAAAGCAGCTTACCTGGTTGAGCACTGGTTTAGAAAGCATCTTATGTGATTAAGGACTAACTTACGAAGCAGTTTATCTGATGGACTACTAGCTTCAAAGACTTCTTCAGGAGCAAAGAGGTTAACTAGGTGGGTACCAGAAGGTCACGGTAACTCGACGTGTAAACTACGTTAGAGGCGAAAACCTTCTGGTAGGTGAGGGGCGTCAGAAGGTCACGGTAACTCGACGTGTCAACCACGCTCTAGACGAAAACCTTCTGATCTTATTGTATATCTTGTGCATTTTATTTTTATTTTGTAGTGTATATATTTTACTACCATGACACGGTCAACACCCGGAAACCCTCATTATAGAGACTCGGGCCGTGGAAGCCTTCGATATCATTTAGCTTCAAAGAGTTTAACTAGTTTAGAAACTTTTTTTGTCGGGTGGAAAACTTTTATAGGCGCTGAGTACTGTATCCATCCATTTCCGGGTATTTAAGACTCCTAGGCTCTTTAGAACCTGTAGTCTCACTAAAACCAATGAGAATATCATCAGACAGGCGATCAGTCTTTGACTTCTGTGCGTCGCTAGCGTCGTCTCTCCCTTTGGTTTTCTTAATATGGCCTCTGAAGTCACTAATCTTGCTCCAGACCAATCGATCACCCACCATGAGGGTTGTTATGTTCCTTGACTTCAAGGTTGTTCCCAGCCAATTGTTTGTTGCCTTTTCTCTGTTTCCCATCTTGGGCGTTCGGACAAAGTATATCCTGGCTGTGTCTGTTTCATGGCAGTATTTACGTAAGTCATTGTCGGTCGTGCCTATCTGTTTTCGGTGACTTTAAAAGCTACCATGGCCGCAAAGCGCCTGGTTGAGGTGATAACCAGGGCGGCGTTATCAGCATTTAACCCAATCTTGTATTGGGCTTAGAAACATTTGGACATTTGGTTCAAAGTTAGCTTTGAAAGCAGACTAACTAGCTTAGAAAGTAGGATGTTTTATTGAATACTGGTTCAGAAAACATCTTACCTGGCGGAGAGGGACGGGGGTTGATTTAGGAAGCAGTATATTTGACTGAGGGCTAGTTTCAGACTGGATTTTAAAAAAGTCGAACCAGTTTAGGAAGCAGGATATCTGGTTCAAATAAAGATGCTTTAAAAAAATAGTACCAGGCTGAGAGGTGATTTAGGAAGCATACGCCTTGGTTAAGAGCAGATTTACGAAATAGTTTCTATGGCTGGGGGCTCTTTGGTTTAGTGGTTTCATAAGAGATAGTTTTCAAGAATTTTTCAGAAATACCGTGGTCTTTGATATTAGTAAATTCAGAGGTTTCTTCCTCGAATGCTGCAAGAAGAACTGTTGGCCAACAAAACAGAGGATTTTGGAAGGAACAGTATCAAAATTTGGGGAATATGTGGTTAATGCATCCCCAGCATCTATAGCATCTAAGATCCACACTCAAATCATTACAAATTCATCGTTAATTTATCAATTAAAGTGCTGAACTCCTATCTTTTTCAATAAACTTATCCGCTACAATTGATTGCACAAATAAGACTTTCAATTACATAGAAACACGAGTCTGCGGATATCCGCCTTGGCAACGAAATCCTCGTACTCGCGAATTATTTTAACACGACCAACTCATTTACTAAGCCGTACCACGGTGTTACTCGTGGGACACTATCGTACTACAATACACGCTCATCCGGTAATCGCAAACACCCGAAATACCCTTTTCGCGTCCGCATGGCTAATGATCCATTACACGAACGCCGCCTGCGATTCTACGTTTAGATTTGGTAAAACTTTCACGCGTTCCAGACAACGTCACCAGCACATCCCCACGTCGGCGAACGCTACGCCCCTTATCTTCGAATTGCACGCGAGAACAAGCAAGGAGATACCGTCTCGGAACTCGGCTGGATGTAGAACGGGGGAAGGCCCGGAAAAGATAAATGCAACCGGTAAACTTGTCTCATTGTTTTAGCCGTTTTGTTTCGTTGTTTCCTCTTTGTGTATCTTTCGTTTTGGGGGGGACTCTCTCGTACGCGGGAAACATTAACGTTTCAACTGATTTAAAGTTGCATTCAGGGTTTTGAAAATTGATTTTAAAACTTATTCCCCTCTTGCGACGGTTATAACTTGCGGGAGGATTTAGAATGGAAATGTTTAATGTTTTAAACGGATTCTTAATTTCTATTGCATCAAGCATTTGTTAGGTCGAGTCGGATATATAACGCTTCACATTCTATTGTTAGTATACTCTGTTTACTTATCTTTGACGCAAAAAAACGGGAAAAGAATGTATAAAATTGTTCTTTTTTGCGTGGAATTGTATTCTTTCCTCTGCAGAAACGAAAGAATCCATTTTAATTATAGCAATTTATTTCACGAATCGCGGAAACAAAGGCAAACGAGCTCCAGCTCACTAAAAATAAAAATTACGCGAAAATCATTTGAGGATCTGAAAAGGAGAAAAACAAATTAGCAGAACGCACCCCATCCTCGAGAGATTTGATAAGGAAACGTGCCAAAGATAAAAGGAGAACACATAGGGTAGAATAGCACGGTCAAGTGGTTCGAAACACGAAGGGGATAATATTTGCTCATTTCCGTCATTAAGAAAAAATGCACGAGGATCAGAGTGTAGAGGGTTGGAAGTATATAGGGGAGATCGCTGCGAACAGTGGCGTAACTAGGTGTTGGGTAATATTGAGAAATACTTTTGTATGACTACTGAGTAGGTAATTTGAGAGTCTTGCCGTTCTGATTAAACTGCAAAAGATTTCCTCGCCAAGCTAAACTCCATATTAAGATTCTCAGCGATATAATATAATAGAAATTGTGCCCTTCTCTAGATCCACTGAGGAATCCTAACCACATGTTTATGTCTAGGAATTGCAGCAAAGAATCTCTATCAGATATACAAACCAAAGTGAATCAAAGTGAGGAACGATTGCTACAAATTTTCCAAAATTCGTTCTGGCAGTCAGGTTGCCCTTACAGCTCTGCAGGCTGGCAAGTTTGAGTGGTTGTGTTCTACGTGGTATTAGGTGCTTTCAAACATCCAAACAACTGGTGAAGACACTGAAATAATGAAGATTTAGCTGTACATCAAAGATACACTTCCTACGCTTTGCTACTACACAAGATTCTTGGGAACTTTCCCCATTGCAGTTGGTATTGTGGGCTGGAGCAGCCTTAGTATTGTTCTGAGCAAACTGTGTAGTGAGTGCAGAAGATTCCGTTGTAAAGTTAGAAACCATACCAACAATAGACGCTACCACCGCCTACGAATGCAGATAAGAGCTTGTGCTTTCCAATTCTTAGTGAGGAATACAAAGCAAATGTTTATGTCTACCAATCGAAGTAAAAAAATTTATGCCGCATCTATGTCTAATTGAAAGTAGCTGAAGCCACAATTGAAAGCAGCCAGATCAAGGTTGATTTGTCAAAATGAATGGCAAGGGGGTCTTACAGTTCTGGAGGCTGAAAAGTTCGATTGGTAGTGTTAGAACAAGAAGAAGCTCAAAGAATTACTGAAAAGATGCTAGTGAAGGAACATTTACAAGTTCAAGAGTTTTGGCAATGCTGGCTTCTATTTTTTGTTCAGGGCGGTAAAATATTCGACAAGCTTTGGTCTCATCTTAGACAAAGGTATGAAAATATTATAATCTAGTGGAGAAATTTTTGGTAAAATGCGGGGGAGCGAGGACGACGCGTTAGCCATACACCAACAATATAATACTTATACCACAAATATGACCATACCATCCACCATCTTCAATGATACAACAGACAATATAAATATAATTCTGTCCTTCTCTAGTGTTACTGAAGCAAATGCTTCGGTATACCAAAGTGGGTATGTTGTAGAATAATATTATTCCCACTATAAAGACCAACATACTGCAAAATTTATGACAGGGAACACTCCAGCAGGCTTGATATTCTTTATTAGTAAAGGATATGGAGGGCGCGCTTCAGATAAAGTTATAAAGGGTTTTCAATAAGAATCGAAACCCACGTGATCTCTGACGTAAGATGTTGGTAAAACAAAAAATATTCCTAAGCTATCTAACCGGTCTAACCTGAGTTGCTAGTCGATATTTGATTTGACAGTTTTTATATGTCTCTGTTTGTGTCGTTCAGTGGTTGCTTAGTTATGATTATTTACAATATAAACCTAACCTGTAAAATTTTAATTGTCAATATATGTAAATAAATATTTCTAGAGGATTTTTATTTTTAAAAATATGTATTACCATACTGTTAAATGGGTTGCATATCTAAAAGAGGTGTTGTGGGTTTTGGTATTTATTGAAAGCCCGGTATTTGAAAAGTGGGGTCTAATTAAAAAAATTGAACCAAACTATGCAATTATGGCTGACAAAGGCCTTTCTAATTGACGATATATGCCATCAAAATGGAACTAAATTATTATATTATTAAGAAACAATAAACAACTGCAGGAGGATGAAGCTATTTGTAACACCAAAATAGCAGCAGTTCGAGTTCATATTGAGAGGACTAACCAAAGAATAAAAGTATTTAAAATTTTAGGGGCAAAGATGCAATGGAATATTCTTCCATACATAGATGATATTTTTACAATAGCCTGTGCTATTGTAAATTTATCTACACCAATTTTAAGTAATGGTAAATTCTAGTTATTGTAACACTGTATATAAAAATCATTAATCTATAGACATTATTTATTTATTTCACATATATTATGTAACATGGTTAAAATATTTTTCTTTGACATTAAATAAAACATTTTTGACAAAATCATATTCGAATTTTTCCTCAATAATAATAATACTTTTATCAAATGCAATGTCAAAATAAATGACAAAATAACATTTGTTTAAATTCAACAAAGCCATACCCAATTGAATTTGACAGTAATAGCTGTGCTTTTTTTTAGAATGTATTAAAATAAATTCCTAATTACAAGGTAACAATTGAAAAAAAAATCTTTATTAGTACAAATTAATAAAATCTTGATTAATAAACCTTTATATTGTTGAATTTTTCTCTTTAAAACGAAAATTAAACTATTACTAAATGGAACAAAATTGATCAAATACAGATTACAAGTGGCTTAAGTTTTGTCGGGATCAGTATTACAAAAATCAGTTCACAAATGATAACAGATTTTAAAATTGATAGATAGGTAATTAGAACGATCTTTCTATCTAGTCCTTATGTGACGTTCATTAACTAACCTTAATTTGTCGATACTGGTGATTGAGTGTCTCGGAAATTCACGTACAGTGGGTTTCTTTGGATCTGGAATCGGTATGATGGATCGTTGTAGGTACTGGTGCTGGGGTGTCTTCGAATTTTCTGGATAATGGTTTTTTTTTCTCGGAAAATAGGAATTCTGAATATTCTCAATTGGTAGAGTAGAATTTATGGTGTTAATATAAAATTTCTATTCTCGTAAAACACTTTAATGGGTGTAGGTTAATTAAACGACTTGATTGTTTTTCGGGTTATGTTACCTTTATTATTTTTCGAGGTTAAGTTTTATTTAACTTTTTATACGAATCGAAGAAAATTCAAGCGTGGTGACTTCTTCGAAGTTTGGGACGAGAATGCTCTTTTTTTTGTTGCAACATCGTTCAACTTTTCTACAAAACTCCACATTCCATTTGTGGAAATGCAACGGCGTTACAGAAACAAAAGCGAATCGAAATATAATTGGCAAAAATCCTGGCAATAACTTTAAAAACCTATTTTGGGATTGTAAAATAAAGGTGGTATTGGTGTTTCCCGTATTTAAGAACCTTTACTGGTAAATTTTGGTACATTAAATCGGCAAACAGATTTAAACGTCAACATTTGACAGATGGTCTCTATTTCCAAATCACTTTACGTTTAATTCAAGAGCTTGTTAAGGGAAAAATCTGATAATTAGTCATGGTACTTGCTTCAACTTTATTTAAATAGAAGATGTAAGAAATTTGGAACAAAAATAAAGAAAAATTGTAATCTCTTTACGATAATCCGTATCCTTTATTGTTTTTAAGTATTAACGATCTTTTCGGTTACTGTTTCGTGATTCCGTAGTATTCTGATTAAATACATTATCCTAATGTGATTACATCACAGTATGTTTTATTAATATTGTTAAAATTTAAATATTTTAAAGAATTTAGAGCTTCATTTGAAAGCGGTTCCGAAGCACCAATGTAAGGGCACTTCATTTCCAAAAGAGCAGTTGGTTTACTATCCTTAAATATGATGCCATCTAGTGAATACCGTAACCAGTTTTTTGTTTCAGAAATTATCAGCCCAAATTCTGATATTTTAACTCCCATACATTCTTTAAATTTATTTCGAGCATTCTGCGCTATCCATGTTTCACATACTTATTGAAAAAACTTTTTGGCCAAGTAACTGTAAGGCATTTTCCCTTAAATGAAACATTTTAAGGTCTACTATGCATGGAGTCATTTTAATTTCTTGTCTCCCTAAACTGTGTAATGCAATTGATAAATCAGAATAATGTTGTATCATTCTCTTTCGTTCTCATTAACATTTAAGATTATTCGTTTAACACCAGTTTTTTTAATACAGGCCATAGATTCTATGGTATCTGGTTTATACTTTTGTAATATATTACTTTTTCTTTAGTCCAATAACATTTCATGTCAGTTGTTGACATTTACTCCAATATCATATTTATAACTTTGATACCATTTGGATCTATGGCTAATTTTCCAGAAATCACATGTGGTGGATTTGACAATGCTGATGATTATAAGCATAAACTGTACACATCCACACTAGTCTCACTTTCTTTTGCTATACCACACATGTACATACTTAAATGTTCCGAATTATAAACTTGTTCTCTTTCCTGTATTTGGCGTGAATTAAGGTTACCCTCTAAATATTTAAAATATTCTAAAAGTGACATAGTGTGTTTGTTATTGTCCTTTAGGCGACTTTATTATTTCGACGATAGAGGCGCTGCACTCTTAAAAAGAATTACCAATACCTCAGAAGGACGCTATTAATTCGAGAATCATGTTTCTCCTCAATTCCTAATGATATTATTATTGTATATCAAAGAGAAACGTCCAGGAAGCTCTTAACGCTGACTTAGAAAATCATATAATCGAAATTAAAATCTTCTTTCTAATAAGACAGCTCAAGCGTGATACTTTTTCAAACTTTCAGTTCGCCAAAATTAACTTCCGTTTCGAAATTCATTATGGTCGTATTATCAAACGCTATATTCATTCTACGCAGCGTCTCAACGAAACGAACATTCCGGTAAACTTTCCACTTTATATACATATATATATAAAGAGTTCCGTAGACTATGTCGTAATTAAACGACGACGAGGACGCACAATTCAATCTAGCGGATTATCGTCTTTTTGCCGTTGAGCGGGAGCGTCCTCTACCGGAAAATAAAACAACTATTTCCCGCGCCGACTTTAAACAATAAAGTCAAATAGGGCAAGTAAAACGACTGAGGACGATAATTCACACTCCAGTAAATAAAGAGGTTCTTTCGGAATTATTCCGTAAAATTGAAGTGCCTGCGTCGTCGTTATAATCTACCCTACGGTTCTGGAGGTTCCCCCATAGCCTGCCGACCGTTGATTATTACGAGAGACAGTAGCGTTGCAGTATTGTTAGAATTGAGGGGTGCTAATTTTTTCGTTTTCTATAGGCACAAAGTTGAGAAGTATCACAGACGGACTATGAATAATCTATAAACTATTTATATATCGTCTCCTTCTCCCCACCCCTTCCCCCACCCCCCACCATAAGCTGAAATAAAAACAATTAAATTTGGGCAATATTTTATTTAATTTTAGGAGATAAATAGTCGTAAGCTTCTAAACTATGTAAAGGCATCAATTCCCCCACAGTATTCATTAAATCCACAACATACACACCAGGTATAATCCCTTTAGATCCCTCTTCTTCATCGTAATTTGCGTACGTAACTTCATTCCAATACATTTCGTTGTCCCTGCATAACGTCGTCGGAATACACAGATTATCGCAAAGCACCTTGAACAGCAACGCCCTCTCGCAGTGATCACCCATCCTTAAATATCCGATCGGTATAATGTTCATTCCCATACTTTGCTGCAAACTGCATATGTGTTCTTGGAAAACTCTAGGTTTCTCCTCCTCCTTTAAGTTGATGAAGATCCCCGACAGTTTCTGCGCTACATATTGAGCTACGAGCCTGATTTTTTCCGTTAGATTTTTCGGAGCGTCATCGACGAAATATAAATCTCTCATTAACGTTAGGATGTAATGTTCGAGGTAATAATCGTTGTAATACAGCTCGTCTTTCGTCAAAAAGCTGACACGCCTGTCGTATAAGATGTTCTCGGGAATTCGGCTGTGCTGGTATAGAGCTTTTAAGCTAAGATTTTGATCGGAAATTGCTGAGGTCGTAGATAAATATCGGCGGCCTTTTGCGTTGTCTTCAATCAAATGCGTACTCGAAACGAATGTTTTACTATTGTCAATTTCGCTGATTAATTTCATCAGACGTACGCTGACTACATATACAGGCTTGCTACTGCTGGTAAAGTTGCGATTTGCGAAAGCTTCCTCGGATAATTTCTCCTGTATTAAATAGAAGCGGTCGTCTAGCTTGTTGTGGACGTCTAATCTGTTGGTTTCGTAGAATTTCAACGTTAAACAATAATCGTGCATATCGTTTATCATATTTCGGATAATCGGTAGATTTAGTTTAGGTTGGACGCTCTTCAGGAATTGAAGGAATTCGAGATCTAATAATTGGTAACCGATTTGTTTGTATTTGACTAGATTCGATAGGACTTCTAAGTGGTACTGCGTACCGTATGAAGTCTTTTCCTTCTTCAACATTGTAACTATATCGTTAATTAGATCATTTTCGTAGATGAAACACCTAAATTCTTCATGTTTAGCAAGAAGATTGATTAACTCCAACATTTTCAGGTTCAAACACGAATTTTCGATATACAAATCAAAAATTTTCTCGAAAATTGGACCGTGCAAGAGATGGTTGACGTAATCAGATGATAATAAGACATGTAAGATTGCGATCACATGTTTATAACCTTCATCGGACAATTTCTCTTCACCCGTAACGAATAAATCCTCAATCAACGGGATACCTCCAGCTAACATGAATAATCTCAAAGAGTCCTGTTGTCGGGACAACATATTCTCCAGTGCTAGTAAAGCATCTTCACAATGTGGAATTTGCGGTAATGTTTCGTCAACGATATAAGATTTAATCGTATTAATCACAGCATATCTACAAAAATCCTGGCAGAATCTCTTATGCTCGGTTAAGTTATTAAAAATTTTCAGCAGATATTCAATCACATCAGAATGTTTGTATTTCATCCACGAAAATATGATTTTTTCGAAACATAAACCGTGGAGTGTATCTCTGATTTCGGGTACCTTAGTAAGTATTTCTAAAACGGGAAGGATGCGTAAAATCGATTTATTCGAACACGATTTTAACCAATTCACAAATTCCCTGAACTCCAAACACTTCGAGAAGCTCAAAGCACATTTCTCGTGAGATAAACAATTTTGTATAACATCGTAGGCTCTATTCGTATAAGCCCTTTCATTTTTCAACAACATATTGAACATTATCTGGACGAGTCCGCTATCAGTGAGGAACAAATTCATCTCTTCAGATCGCCAGGTTGTCAATGTTAATACGATATTCATGATTAGATCTTTAACCTCATCTTGTTCGCAGGTCAGCAAACATTTCACGACTTGAAAGGAGAACAATCCGTTTCTGAGCGTATCTTCTTTAGCTAGTTGTGTATCTAATAGGAGCCGGTATAAATTCAAGCAGTTAAATAAGATATCGATATCGTGAGATTGACGAATATCTTCGAATATAGCCTGGAGTAATTGAGTCGAATAAATCTGGCTAGCGATAATTTGGTTGTATATAATGTACTGCCACAATATGAAAGAACTACATTCCTTAATGAAATTATCATAAATCTCGATATAGATCCTATTAATTAACTCAGTACAAATTACAATCTTCTGGAATTCAACGCTTTGCAGAAACTGACGTTTCGACAGCAAAGCAACCAACTTCAGTGTATATTTTAAAACATCCAAACATTTATTCTCTAATAGAGGGATGAATTTAGAATATATTCCGTTTTCTATATACTGGTTTAAAGAATCTTCTTGTTTAGATGCATATCTACACAGGGTTCCCACAGCTTTTAATAAAACGTTATAGTCTTTGGTGGAGAGTAAGGCTATAGATGTTTTTATATCTGCTGTGTTAAACGACTTCTTCGTCACGATTATTTCAGGGTATGTAGTTGTGATAGTAGTACCTTGATAATTTAATTTACCCGAATTCTTATTCATTTTCTAACGGTGTTCGAATAGAATTTGGTCAATTTTGAAGAATCTCCAAACGCTTAACTATTAATTTCAAATCGACCGAAAGATTTGTCGCTGATCTGACAAGGAAAATTTCACACTAAATGAATTTGTCAAAGTGACAAGTGATTTATACGCCATCTGGTTCCTTAAAAATCAATCATTGTTTAACGCCATTAGCGCACTATACTTCATTCACGTTAAGAATGCAGTAGATAGCGCAACAATCGGCGGCTGTATTACACTAGCACAATTACATAGAAATAAACAAAGGCGGGCGGTTTGAAATATAAATGTGAATTTTATTCTCTTAACCTCAGACTTTCACTTCAAATAATTTATTTGTAAAATAACTACAACAAATTCAAATTATGTTTTCAAATATTGTATCTATAGTTGAATAATAACAAATAATTCTAACCTCACATTCGTTTCGTATAGAAATGCAATAGACTAAACAAAGTAATGTAATTTACATTACATATATATAATTGTCCAGACACAAGGAAATACGTATATTTTTAATAATCACGTACCATCGGCAACATAAAAAATGGGTACACTTAAATTACTCTATTGTAAAAAGTCCTTTTTTTGACATCGGAAATTAATTTAATAATTAATTGTCATTGATTGTTATTTTGACATCTATTTAATTTCGTAATTCGATTTGAAAATGCCTCAACATTTAAGCACAGTTAATAAAGCTAGAGTGGTGACTATGTTGGAAAACGGGTGGTCAATACGACGAGTTGCCCAAGAGCTCAATGTGGGTAAAAATAGTATATTGCGAATTAAGCAGAGATGGGTTAATGAAGCAAGATTAACAAGAAATGTTGGATCCGGAAGAACAAAGATGACTACTGCGGATAACGATGCAGCACTTATTAACTACCTCCGGGATAATCCCTTTTCTACCGCTGTAGCAGCAAAAGAAGAAACTGCATTTCCTGCATCGCATAGAACAGCTCTTCGGCGAATTAAAAACTCTAATTTAAGAAATTATTCTGCTGCTAGAAAAGGGTTTTTAACTCAAGTGCATCAACAACGACGTCTGGAGTTTGCAGAAGAATACATAAATATGGATAATAATTTTTGGAAAAATGTCATCTTTTCAGATGAAAAGATTTTTCAATCCTGTCATAACAGTCGAGTAAGATTATATAGACCACGCAACAGTAACAGGGATTCACAGGAATACGTTCAACAAATAAAAAGAAGTGGACGTTTCTCTGTAAATGTTTGGGCTTGGATCAGCGTTCAAGGACCAGGGATTTGTTGGAGAATAGACGAACGATTTACAGGAAATATTTACAGAACTATATTAGACAATGTAATGCTACCTTCTGTAACACAAATATTTGATGCAGATTTTATTTTCCAACAAGACAACAGCCCTATTCATACTTCCCATGTTGTTACAGAATGGCTTGAAGAGAACAGAGTGCGTGTATTACCTTGGCCGACAAACAGTGCCGACATGAATCCTATTGAGAATGTCTGGAGTAATATGGTTAAAAAAATGTATAATGCCAATTTTAGACCTAAAAATTCAGAAGATTTGTGGCAAGCGATCGAAAACTGTTGGGAAGAAATTACACCAGAATACACACAGAAATTAATTTATTCAATGCCACGACGTCTTCAGGGCATCATTGATCAAAACGGTAGTTTTACAAAATATTAGTTTTACTTATTTGATTTTTTATTAATTTATTTTATGAATCATGTTAAAAACGTAATACTTTTTCTAAAATGTAAAACTGACAAATTAAATGACAATTTGTTAGAATATGATGTTATTTCACTTGTTACTATAGAAGCAATACATGAATATACTGAAAGTACCACTAACAATAGTTAAATAATGCTAAATTCGCTATTAAGACTTGTCCCCATTTTTTATGTCGCCCATGGTACATATGTAATCAGAGAATATTATTTTGCTTATGTGTATGGAAATCATACTTAATCTGGCTTAAAATTTGCCTGTTTCAGTTCAAAGAGAAATGAGATGTGAATAAAAAAATACAAGATCTGTCAAATTTAAATGTATGGTAATATATATGTTACGGTTAAAGTGTTAACTTGGCTAGCTTATAAACTAGGTGGATAGTATACTATTCAAAAAATGTCTAGTTATTTTGATGGAAAATATTTTTTTAACTAAAATAGCTGCCAGTATTGGTTGCTTCGTATACTATCCAGTTAGTTTACAAACAATACAACATTTACCGCCGAAGTACAAACCACAAGAAAAGTATACAAATTAACCAGGGTTTTTTAGTTTGTTTACAAACTAGCCACAGTATTTGGATAACTTGCGAAGTTTATATTTCTAGTCATCCATAATAACTAACTCGTTGGTTAGTATGTAAACTAACCAATCCTGTTTAGTTAATTTAGTTTAGCATAGTAAAATAATTCTTTGTCAGAAATAAAGTTTATTTATAGGTACTGTTACATTAGGTCATTTGACATATACTTAGATATAGTTAGTTAGTGACGGTAGAGTTAGAGAAGTCGAATGTAACCTACTAAGGGTATTCAATAAAGCTATGTAATAAGTAATATACAAGTGTTTTAATAATAAAAATAATAACATGGTGTCAGGTTGGAAGAACCTCGAAATATAAAAATAATAATAGTGAAAGAAAAAGTGTAATAAAAGTCAATAATATTAATAACCTAAAAAAAAAAATAAAACAAAAATGGAGGGAAATTTTAAGCCACCAAAAAGTATTGTGTTTGATAGAAACGTAAATGAAAATCTCGATAATTTTCTAAGAAGTTTTAACATTTATTTAAAAGCCACTGGTTTCAACAAAAAGGATGATGAAACTAGGATCGCTATATTGCTTAACCATGCA
>SMLS01063891.1:0-11551 GCA_004785975.1 Popillia japonica
AGCATACAAAACAATATCTGGGATGGCACTGCAGGTGATTACTGGTGTGATACTTGTGGATCTGTTGGTCCTCGAAAGATGCAACCTGTACGAGCACAGAGATGAGAACGACCAGAAATCAGCAAGAAAACAGGCACAGTTGGACGGACGAACGAGACAAAGCTCAATGGACGAAAAGACTTATACCGGACATAAAGACTTGGATAAATTGCCAACATCGGAGACTGGACTACTGGTTGACACAAGCCTTGAGAGCGCATAGTGTGTACAGATTCTTCGTAAGACGAATCTCTCGAAACGAAACGGACGTCTGTGCGTATTGTGGAGACGTGGACACGGCCGAGCACACCATCTTTGCGTGCCCCAGGTAGGATGGATTCCGAAGAACCACTTATACAACGATAGGAAGCGAGTTGACGTCCGAGACCCTCGTTCATAGAATGATAGAAAGCAGACACAATTAGAAATCTGTACATGCCATGATAAGGGATATCATGACCCGAAAGGAGGCCAAGGAACGCGCGAGGCAAAATCAGCCCCAGGCAAGAGCGCAGAGTTAAAGGGAGATAGCCTGCCAGTCGTACCTGATGTGATGTTTTCGTAGACAGTTCTGGGTACGACTGTAAATGTTTTTTGTGCTAGGCGGGAGGTTTTAGTGGGTGAACAGTACTGGACTCCCACATATTGTCCACTCCTGCGTAAAAAAAATAATAATAATAACAACAATAATAATAATAGACAATTTATTATCCAACAGGCATGGCCCAATTATAGGATAATATTTACAAAACATACAAAGTATACCGTAAACGTAAATTTTTAATTAGGATGCTAGAAAAAGGATAGATGTCACAAGCTGTACGGCGTTAAATAAAGAAGAACATATTGCAGCGATGCCACTGACGTATGCGTGATGCATCCAATATGCGAATAAATGCCCGGGCTCTCCACCCCTACTCTCTATCTTTCGCTAAAACTGGCAGCTACATGCATTGAAGTGAGCTCCCGACCCTAATTAAAAATTTACGTTTACTGTATACTTACATCGTGTGTCAGAAAAAAACAACAAACGGCATTGGCAAGATACATTAAACAATAGCTACTACCAGATATGTAAGAAAAAGAAAATGACAATGAATTATAATAAATCAGACCCAGTGAAATAGACTATCTTCAAGCCTTTTACCAATCCAAGATAGTGTTTGGATCAGCGCATTTCTCATGGCATCTGTCCTCGCAAATGGAACTAGGAAGGTGCTATTGTATCTCGAATTCAACCTCGGTATACGAAGAAATTCAGGCTTTCAAGTAAGAAAGAGCAGTCGATGGTGTTCTGAACTAATTTAGAATTTAGAAATTTCTTATACATTTCCTCCCTTCTTCTGCCCAATGCTAACATACCATGTCTCGACAGCAATACGTCCTGAGATATTCCCCTAAAAATTGTCGCTTTAAAGGCGTGGAATATTTACCTTACAGTTCACAGTTGACTCTGATTATTCCGTTCGTTTTTAATATTATTGCCTAAAAGAAGTGATGAAGTGATCTCGTATTTCTGTAATTCTATGCACTAACAACGTTTGCGGAAGAAATATTCCAAAAAAGTACAGTAACATGTTTGGGGAGATTAAGTAGGCATTTATACTTGGTGTTAAGAACATTGGTTGCAAAATGAGGTTCCAAGCAGTTTTTGGAAGGACTGGGCTCCATATCCCACGTACTGAAGCATCCTATGCTTTCTTTCTTAGTAGAACGAAGGTCTTATAATTGTATTCAGAGCAGCATAAGAAAGAAGAGAGCCGCGGCATTCATTTGTAGATTTAAGTTGAGTTTCAAGTAAGAAATTTGAATTTTAAAATTAAAGACTATGACTGCAAATTTCGATATATTAGCATTATATTTGCAACCTTTTAAAACGGCTTGGTAACCATTTCATGATATCAGTTGTTTGTGCATATGTCGAATGAAATCATTCCCCATCCATCTCAAATTTTTTGGGTTACATACACTATCGACCATAAGTGAGGGATCACTGGTCTACCGGTATAATTACTCGCTCTTTTGAGCTTCTTTTCGCTTACCGTATTAAAATAGAAACTGTCCTTTCTTCTTGGAATATTTAAGGAAATTCTAACCACATGTAAAAGAGACGGTATTATAACAAAAAACGTAACAATTTTTGTTTAAATTTATTGTTTTAGGGCCACAACTGTTATTGAAGTATTCTTACGTAAATATTTATTTAAGCTAGTTTGTATTATATTGTGCATGTAATAGGGATGCTATTGTCAAACATTTATACAATTAGGATAGTATTTCGCCCTCCATCATGTACAAAATATTTGTTTACAGTTAGAAATTGTTCGAGAAGGTGGTGAAGCGTCCGTTTATGACTAAAAATATATAATAAAAGTTACACGAAGAGAACTAAACGATGGAATAGGCCAAACAGCATAAAGATTGGGACATGAATATGCGGTCAAAGATGTCGTGAACAGACGAAAGCAAAAGATGCTACCAGAATGTGTTGCACCAACTGTTAAGCATGAAGATGGTTCTGTGCTAGTTTGGGGTTCATTTTTCTTTGATGGCGTCAGAAGAAAATTATCGAGACATTTTGGAGCACCATACTACTAGCGCAGTGAACCCTCGTTTTTGGTCGATAGTGTAAATACATACATATGTGTCTTCTATTCACAAAACGTAAAACTAAAAAGCACATGCGTCTGATACATGGTTTTGTGAAAATTTGTCTACTCAAAAACAACAGAAACATCAAATATTTTTGTCAGCATTTGATTTAATTGCTCTCTCTAAACGCCTTTATTCATAATACTAATAGTTTTAAACGATTGCAAAAACAAAGTTATTAATCTTGCTCCAACAACCAACCCCTGTAGTACGCCAGAAATAATTTGTAAAATATTTGATTATTATATCTGATGGTTAAATAGGACTTCATCAATGCCAGCTCAGATCATATCCGTAATATTTGTGTAGGTTTAGTAAGAAGTAATCTGCTGCAAACTGTATCAAAATTTTCTGGAGTAATCAAACTTGATTAGTACCCAACGATGCAGCGATATCATTAGTAATATTCCTAAATTCAGTCTGACAATTCTCCAAGTTTTTTACAATCTTAGCTAAATTACACCTAAAACATTTCTGCAGTAAATAGGACTGTTCAATGGAGCAATTGACAATATGAAGAATGTATTCTATTTTGAACGGATTCATTCAGGGAGCTTACATTTAGTTTTATGAGTTTCACGAGTACCAGTTTAAAAGTTACAACTAGCATGCTACGTTTTTAAACATATCTAAACACATTTTAAACACACAATTTTTAAATCCATGAAATGTAATAAGTTTAGATGCAGATTTATGAACCCTTAGTGTATAAATAGTTTTGCAGTCTTTATCAAAATGTTTTTTGTCTGATATAAATTTTACTCATAATTGTTTTATATACTTCCCAGCAAAAAAAATATAGAATTTTCTGAGAGGCGTTGTAATTGCAATTCGTACCTCTGACGTTTTACGAAACCATTTCTATTCGCGTCCTCTTTCACATCAATCCCGAGCATAAAACGTTTTACCATCACAATAAATACATATTCAAAGTAGGCTAAACAAATGAATAAATTCATACAGGGGGCGGCGTTCACCGGAGATGCCTTACTTATTCGCGGATGCGGTCGGACGGATTTCCAAGAAGGCAGCTCGTCGACCCTTTACAACAGCGTCCACCAGAAAATCTTCACGCTTCCGGATCCGACTAAGCTCTATCCGGCCCACGATTACAAAGGACTCACGTGCACCAGCGTAGAAGAGGAGAAACGGCTGAATCCTAGACTGACGAAGAGCTTAGAGGAATTCGTGAAAATCATGGACAACCTCAATTTGGCTTACCCGAAAATGATCGGTAAGTAATCCGTCAAAATTGTTATTGCTAATAGAAACGGTCGTTACAGATTTCTTGAGAGACTTACGATTTTATTATATTTCTATTTTTCGTTGGATTTTATTATTGTGAGATTTAGAAGAAAATATTTTAATAAAAGCAGCAACAATCAAATTAATTTAAATAACGGCGACCCTCTGAATCTACTTTTCGTTTCATTTCACCAAACATCATTTTCGTTTACTTTTCCTTCGATAAACTTAATAACAAAATATAATTAGTAAGCACTCAAGATGCACACAAAGTCGCAAAGCAAATTGACGGCATTAGCAGTTCGCTAAGATATCGCTTATCGAACTTATCACCTCGGTAGCTCAAATAGAACTGAATTAAACTTCGCTGGGGTCTTCGATTTGACTAAGGTTGGGCCATTTGGCCATTTTTGTCGCCTGTTATTTAGCAGTCTTAGGCCGCTACGGATGTGGAGGTCACGAGTCCTCACAATGTGGGATCATCTGGCCGAGGACAACCAGGCGTCTTCGAGTATCCTTCTAATATTGACGCAGGTCGGAGGCCTATCCGGGTCCAACTCTCCCAGGAGTTCTATAAGCGGGTTCTTCGACCGATAAGCCCTTTCGAGTGTTCCTATGGCTAGTGCCATGGCATATTCATGAAAAGGTGGAATTGCCAGATTGCCAGATTGGACATAAACCAGGGGGCCCCGAGGATCATTCAGAGCACCCTGTTTTGGAGCGTGTTAAGTCTCTTGATCTGAGACATGCTGGCACTGGACCAGGTAAGCGTACCGTAGGTGACAATCAGTCGGAGAAACACCGTGTAAATCAGTAGTTTGATTTTAAGTCTAAGAGAGTTCTTACTACAGAGAAGTGGACACAGGACGGCCCTCGCCCGAAGGAACTTAGAGATGACGCTGGTAAAGTGTTGACGAAATACGAGCTTGGTATCGAGTATAAGTCCCAGATACCGAATCTGCGAACTCCATGGGAGACCCTCACCCTCGACAGAGATGGTGGTCGGTGGGGGGTTTCGTTTTCTTGAAAAACGGATCGCTTCGCATTTCGCAGGATTGATTCGAAGACGCCATTTGTGGGACCATTCGACCACAGAGTTGACGGAGCTCTGCAGTCTGCAGTCTAGATTAATGCGCCGTTGCTTGAGGTGGTGTCGTCCGCATAGATAGCTCGTGTGCAGCTGGCGAGGCATATCAGCGGTAAAAAGGATAAAGAGCTCGGGACCCAGAAGCGATCCCTGTGGGACACCAGCTCTAATCGGCAATGGGCCACCAAATTGCTTGATGCGGAAACTTTTACCGGATAAGTAGGATTGAATGAGAACAATCAGGTTCGGATTAATGCCGAAGCGCCTCATCTTAAATAGTAATCCGTCATGCCACACCGAGTCGAAGGCATGGGAAAAGTCCAAAAAGAGCGCACCGGTCGAGTGTCGCAGCTCCAAAGCATTTCGGACCTCCTCCGTGAGCCGGAGGAGCTGAAAGTCGGCCGAAAGTCCCTGTCTAAAGCCGAACTGCTCGTAGGGGAGAAGATGGGCCTCCTCGACGATATCTCGCAACCGGTCGAGAATAATAGCTTCGGCTATTTTTGAAAGATTTGACAGAAGATTTATCGGCCTCTAATTGGATGGCAGCTGAGGGTCTTTACCAGGCTTCGGGATCATAACGACCTCGACCGGTTTCCATACGGACGGGAAAACTCTACGAGTCAGTACGGCGTTCAGGATGGTAACGAGAGCGGCGATGGCTGAAGGTGGCAGTTGCTTCAAGGCGGTGTTTGCGATGCCATCGGCGCCAGGAGCCATACCGCACTTCCGAACGCTGACATATCTTAACACCTCGTCCCGGCCCACGGCGGGGAGAGGGTCATCACGCTCAAGAATCATGCGATTGATCGTCAGGTCAACCTCACAGTGTAAAGGGCCGTATTGAGACTGACCCTGGACCCCAGCGAATACTCGCTCGAGATGATCGGCGAAAACGTCAGTCTTATCCCGAGCGGAATGAACCAGACCATCTTGACCTGGAAGGGGGCCCTGAATTAAAGGTCGGCCCATCCACCCGCTTATATAGGCAAAATGATGGAATGATCTAGAATCGTCTAGTGTAGAACGCTTGAGAAGCAATAATCTTTTGTTGCGCCGCCAGTGATGCGGCAAACATCAAAGGCTTTGGTGACTACAACAAATCAAAAGAAAGCTTTATTGTCACCCACACGGAATTTTTTATTGCCTAAATGCTAATTTAAACGTGAACATAGCAATGAGATTTTAAATACTACTTCTGATAGAGTTGTACAAACTGGTGTTATGCTACATTAATAATCTATACTAAGAAGTATGTACATACATTATCTAAAAATAAACATAAACTGTAAAGATGCAATTGAATTTTTCATTTTGTCGTTTTGGTTAATTACTCACTGTCTTAATTTTTTTTCTTTAGTTCAAATAAACGACCACATTTACAAATTTCTTTAGCATTTCTAACCTCCAATACCTTTCCAATAAAACAAACAAAAACTGCGTTAACTGACCTGCAACCTAAAATTACTACCCAATTAACGCGAGCTAAAATTCCACAGTGTTAAAACTTCATTATCGAACAATTTCGGCGGAGCTTGCTAGAATAACTATACTAATATTCCAAATTTAGAAACATAGCATATGTAAAACGTACCGCATACAGCGTATATCATAGTTACAACGCACGTTCTCGCGCAATTTATGCGAAATTTTCGTTACGTTTTAGATAGAACGCTCTACCTATCTAACAAGAGCGTTCCGCACAGTTAGCATATAAATGCCTAGTTATAATTCGTAATTCGGATTTATACGCATAATTAGTACTATCCGAAAGGATTAAGTTGTAGCTTACTAATTCATGCGATTTTCGAGAGACCTGAAGCATACCGGAAGGGATCTCCCGTTTTAATCCCATATTGGTAAACGTTTATACGGATTCGAAATCAAACGACATATTCTATAATTATTTCGCTAATTATATAAGCTTATTATGTAAATCCGGTAATGTTGCAAGCAAATCTAGGTTTATTAATAATTACATCCATCTAGCTCGATTTCGTTTTTGTTATCAATGTGCGCATATCGGAACATATATAGTTGTCATAAATGAAATTCAATTGTTAATTGCATTACCTAACCGTCACAAATTGAATTGATAGGTATTATTTCTATTAAACTAAACTCTGATCTATGTATGTGAGCTTAATATTAATTTCTCGCAGAGGAATATTGCTTCTTTATTGATGTATTAAAATATGACCATATTAAATCTGAATAGAAGGTAACATTGCATTGGAAAATGATTTATACGGTTTATCCGTAGAACCTACAGCTATCGTGTTTGACTTTGTTACAGATTAAAAAACAGCACAGTCCTTTCTTTTTTTTTGAAATTCGAAATTTTAAAAGTTGTTCGAAATGTTGTCCCTGTAATAAAACTA
The DNA here is from genome assembly GCA_004785975.1 of Popillia japonica. Lineage (NCBI taxonomy): Eukaryota > Metazoa > Arthropoda > Insecta > Coleoptera > Scarabaeidae > Popillia > Popillia japonica. Next base: position 7,402 of record SMLS01063891.1, read on the forward strand.
TTAAAAAATTGTAGAAAAAGGATCATACAATATATGTATTTAGTAAGCCAGCGCCCCCACATCGTCTCAAAAAAAATTAGACCACCTTTCTTCTTTTTTTTTGAAATTTGAAACTTTAAAAGTTAATTGAGGTTCTTGTTGTTTTCAATATTGGTTTAAAAACCTATTTCATTTCTGGGACTATTACAAAATGCTCGATGAAGCAAAAGAAAGCCTTTTCTTCCTCTAGGCTGGCCTCTATTTAGAAAATTCGAAAGTATAAAACCGTCTCAGATTCTTCTTGTTGCTTCGACCAATTCAATTCAATATTTCAACCTTTCTGCCAATTTTCGAAAAACACGGAAAAAATTAACTTTTTTGGCTAGCACCTTCACACCGGGTTTTTTTTTCTTTTGAAATTCGAAAATGTGACAGTTGTTTCAAGCTTCGCCTGTTGTTTTGAGCATTTTAGTCGAATTATTAGAAGTTTAAACATTTTGCAAAATTGTATTCCAGTACTGAAGCTATTAAGCAATTGGCGAAAAGCAAAATGGAAAAGAAAAACAATTTCCCTTTTTCCTCTTGATAATCCAAATTTTAAAGTTCTTATTTTTTTTTTTAATTATTTCAAAATGTCATCCCTCTAGTGAAACTACAAAAAAATTACCCATAAGGAGGAGGAAAAACATTTTTTCGATCACCACCTCACGTCTCGTTTTTTGGAAATTCGAGATTTATCAAGTTCTCCGAAATTATTTCTTATTCTTTTGAAAATACTTCTAGAATTTTATTTAAAAAATCGATAAAAAAACATGTTGGTAATTGAAAATTCGAAATTTTTAAAGTCATTTGAAGTTGTTCTTGTTGCTTTAAATATACTACCAAAATTGTTGTTTGTTTATTGGAACTTTTATTAAAATTTCCACTCAAAATGGAAAAAAAGTAGAGCTACCCCAAATGTTTAAAGTTATCTGAAGCTCTTAGCTTTGTTCTTAGCAAAAATTTTTTTTTTTTGGTCGCTCCAATCTCTAGTTTTTGAAAGTTGGAAGTGTACAGGTTTTCTCACATTCTTCTTGTTGCTTTAGACATTTTTGCAAAATATTACTCGTAGTTTGCTGCAAGAAAAAAAAGAACGCTATTAGCGTCCTTCCTCCGCCAGTTTTTTTTAACTCGCAATTTTTTGGTTTCATTATTTCTCCAAAATTACAATTTCTTTGGTAAAACTATTTAAAAATTCCCCAAAAAAAAATTATTTTGGTTAGCCCCCTCTTGTTGCTTTAACCATCCTACTAAAATTTTTGTCTGTTTATTGAAACTATTAAAAAGTTGTGGCACCAAAGGTAAAAAATTATTTTTTTGGGTAGCTTCAATCTCTAGTTTTTCAAAGTTGAGATTGTACAGTTTTTTCACATTCTTTTTGTTGCTTTAAACATTTTTAAAAACTTGTTTCAAGTGTTTTTTTTGGTTTCATCATTTCTCCAAAATTACAATGTCTTTGCTAAAACTATTTAAAAATGATCGAAAAAAATTATTTTTGGCTAGCCTCCTCTTGTTGCTTTAAACATCCTACTGAAATTTTTGTCTGTTTATTAAAACTATTTAAAGGTTGTGGCACCAAAGGGAATTTTTTTTTTTGAGTAGGTAGCTCCAATCTATAGTTTTTGAAAGTTGAGATTGTACAGTTTTTTCACATTCTTTTTGTTGCTTTAAACATTTTTTAAAACTTGTTTCAAGTGTTTTTTTTTGGTTTCATCATTTCTCCAAAATTACAATGTCTTTGCTAAAACTATTTAAAAATGATCGAAAAAATTATTTTTGGCTAGCCCCCTCTTGTTGCTTTAAACATCCTACTAAAATTTTTGTCTGTTTATTAAAACTATTTAGAAGTTGTGGCACCAAAAGGAATTTTTTTTTTTGAGTAGCTCCAAAGTTTAAATTGTACAGGTTTTTCACATTCTTCCCATTTGTTTTAAACATTTATGCAAAATATGAATTTTCTACAGCAAAAAAAGAACTCTACTAGCGTCCATCCTCCGCCATTTTTTGTAATTTGCGGCCGCAAAAATATGTTTTTCGATTTTCTTACTTAATAATTTAAATAGGGGGCTAAAATTTTGGAAAAACCAACAGGAAGAACTTCCAAAATTTCAAATTTATAAAAAAATTTCATTGTTTTAAATTATTTCATGGACGTGGCAGTAGGCAAAAGTTTTGAAACAAAGCAAAACGAAGGAATCTTATATCACTTTCCAAACTCTGGAACAATGTTGAAGAAGTTTAGAACAATCCGAAACAACCTGTAAAATTTCGAATTTAGGAAAAATGAGAAACTTTCTCCTTTTCCTAAATTCGAAATTAATGCAAGTAATATTTTTTGAAGTTTCAAGGAAAATATTGAAAATTAGACTTCTTCTCACGAGAACTAAAATGATTAATAGTAACCCCAAAGTCAACAAAGTAAATTCCCTTTAAATTTTCGCATTGATCTTCCAAGTTCTCCGAATAATACTTTATAAAGTATACATCAAAATGTTGATAGAATTACAATAACATTGTACACCGTCTTTTGTTTCTACGGAATGAAAACAGTTCGTATTCGTTTCTTTTACATCGGAGAGAATCTTATTTAAACTCAAAGCCCAGCGTCCCCAATCGATCAGGAAAGCTTATTCCGTAAATTAAATGAACGATGTCTATTGCGATACGTATTCTCGCCTTATCGATTCTTTGAACTCTTGATGCGTCCGCTTTTATTGAATCTTTTAATTAAGAAAAAAGGCTTTCGCTGTGTATTGTACGCTCCATAAAACGGGAACGAAATGCCATATCATGAAATCTATTTTTCTACGTCTACTATGTAGTTCGTGGAACATTTATTGCTCCGTATTACGATCTATTGTAAGCGGTTTACATACAATCGTGGTAAAAAGGAATATAGAACATTCTTGAGGTCTCTATATTAATCTCGCATTGCTTGATGGTCCGAAATTATAACGAGGAAAGTAAAATTCTATTTTGGTACAATTATTAAATGGAAGGAAATATTGCTTAGAACAATCCTAAATAAAGGTGAAAGCACATCTGTTCCTTTTAATTTTTCTTTTTTCGGACCAAGACGGTACATCTAATAAAGGCGGTGCCAGTTCATAAAACGACCGACATCCTAGAATACGAAAGGGTCAGAGTAGAAGACATGCCCCTTATCTGTCCGTTTCCCCCTTTGTTCCAACCCGTCATAATTTCAAATAAATAAAATTTATGAGTGCCCTAACTTTCGCCCAAAACGCCAAGAAAAACGACGTCGAGGCGAAACAAATATAAGTTTAACCCGTTTCTGGCGTTTATTACATGGGTGGCTGGTTAGACAATATCTCGCACGGGCCCTGCCTGTTACCGCTCCGACCCTCCGTGCCCCGACGAGAGTCGTTCTCGCGGAATCTGCTACGATCGGCCGAGATTTCTTCCGCTTCTCCGGACCGTTGCTTACACGCCCTCTGAGAGTTGAGTCTCTAACTATCGACGACGCCCGGTATGTCCCGACTGAAGTCCTTCCGTGATGCATCGCCGTCTGATGTTGACAGACGTCGCTACAGGCTATTATATGATCGTTTGTCCGCAAATCTTCCTTAATTGATCTATCGGATCGATTTGGTGATATCCTTTAGGATGGAGGAAATGGAGTTCTCGAAAATGTTACGGTTAATAGATTTCTATATTAACGCTTAATGCTTTGGCAGTATTGCTGCAATCGTCGAATCGTATGAAGTGATGTTTGCAAGAAGAAATGGTATTTTACTGATTTTATGGTTTCTTATTGTGTGCTTGTATAGCTTAACATGTCGTTAATAGTCGAATAACGACTTACGATTTCCAATTATTCTGTTTACTTCTCTGTATCATTCCGTGTTGAAATCAACATAATGATAGGGTATAAAGTTACGTTCATTTGAAAGTTAAGTAGTAGGTGCCCACGATTGCAGGGGAAACTGTTTAATGCTGCTAAAAATGAAGCCACACATAGAGCGAGAGTCGAAAATAAAAAATGAGTTATATAAATTATGTAAATCAAACATCATCTCGTGCGAAAACGGTCTCAGCTAAATTTAGATATTAATGAAGCTTTGTAGGTAAGCAGATCATGTTGAGACCTAAAAATAATATTTTGTTTGTG
>SMLS01063895.1:0-22777 GCA_004785975.1 Popillia japonica
TCAAAATATCTTAAATTGTCCAATATATTGTAAACATAATCCTATATATCACTGAATTTCTTTGTCTGTAGATAATTTTGTTGATAGGCATGGCTAGTTATTTATTTATATTTTGACACTAAATAAATGTCAATTTTATTCCACTGAAGAAGTTGTTACGAAAACCAGATTATAAATTTTGTAAAGGTTTTGGAATAAATTTGACTTTTGTTAGAATTGCGTGTTATCATTGACCTAAAAGTGGAAAAACTATCTGGATAATAAGGTAATACTTATTGATAATGTCATACATAACTACATACATTTAATTTCTATCTTGATAGATAAAAATTTACGGTTGAAAAATATAATAATTCTATAAACTTTTTAGATGTTAAGATAATACATAATAACACAAACACAGAAAACAGATTGTTACATAAAAGACACTAGTAGCAACAGACACTTACACTATTTTTCTAACACTTCTGTAAATTAAAAAAAGATTAATTTACAGTTATTTGACCAAGCTATTAAATTAGCACATCCTGAATTTAAAAAAGAGAATTTAAGCCAAGTTAGATCAATTTTGGACAAAAATAGATATCGAAAAGAATTTTAAGAAAGATTTTTTTTAAGAATTTTTAAATATACAACACAGGCACTAAACAAAATAGTAAAGTAATATATCACAAAATTCCATACAACTTGAGTGGCAAAATTAAATACGAATTCAAAAATTCAGATATAAACATTACATTTACATAAAACAATAACATACAATTATTTACAAATTTAAAAACTAAGATTAAAAAAAAGATAATGGAAGTAATGTCGTATATAAATTAGAATGCAAAGACTGTGATAAATGTTACATAGGTTATTACCCTTAAATTTAAAAAGAACCAAAGAGAAAGATATCAAACGTTATTCGAATTACGGGTAATAAAACACTTATTGTGCGATAACGATGGTGGGGATCCCTAAATGTTTAAAACAATAAGTGACCTCGCTAGCTCATACGGTTGGAGGGGGTGGGAGATAACAACCACAGATGATAGATGCCGGCGCCAGGAACCGTTATCTCAAACTTATTATTTTCTCCTAACACGGGATGTTCCAAATCCGCGTTCACGGGATCAAATATCGGTAGGTTATTATGATTACAATAAGGGCAGCCAAAACCAGACGCAATAAAAGTCAACAATTAACAAGAACCGATATATGTATATTGAGAACATAAAACAATGGTACAGGTATCAAACAATTTACAAATCAACACAATAACGAGTTGATGTTGGTACGAAATACGAAAAATACATTGCACAAAAAGATTACCAAAGTTACAAAGATATAACAAAAGAACTATCGGTACAATTGAACATACATTGATTTCAACAAAACAATACAATACAACACAATAATATAAATAACATAAAAACAAACAGTATGACTTAGCTTAACTCCAGACAGGTACGGACACTTCCTATTTCCTTCACATAAATCCCCCGAAGGGTGAAACACAGACGTGCAACTAACCGGTTAAAATATAAATGCTAACACTAGCTCTTTAAACGATACGAGAACACCACACGATACTTCACTTGGATTAACCGGATTTTTGAAGAAGTCGGAATATCAGATTACCGTGGTCTTAGAGCCAAACTCCGTAAGTCATTCATTTTTTCTAAAAATCCCACTTGTAGGGGTCTTGACGGGTAGCTGGTTTCGCGCCACAATTCCTGGGTCGCTAATTGGTTACTTAAGGGCCTTGGTTGTTGATTGGCTGAGACTGGTGGTGAGATGTTATTAGCCAATAGCGTGCAAAATGGTCTGGATGATGTGACAACGACGGTTAACAACTGCGCATGTGTTCTGTTGGTGCACGAGTACTGTCAGCTCCTTTGTTGCCGCGCCGCCGATCCTAAGCCGGATACGACAACTGCGGGTAGTACGTACTGCGTAGTAAAAGGTTTTCTTTGACGCATATAGCCGACTCGCACCTGCTATACACAAACTGAAATACACACTGTACGCGGGGCAAATTGTTAAATACATACATATATGGCTTAAAATTACATATGAAATATTGTTTGACAGTGATATGATAAGTTGCAAATTTATGAAAATACAGGTTACAAAGTAATACAATTGACATTTAAAGTTTCATGAAAATCTAGGTTACATTTACAAATATGACAAGACTGTTTACAGAATAATACAATATTGTTTACAAAATATATGCAGAGCGACGTTCTTTCGTTATAAATATTCTAATTAAATTTTGAACCGTAACAAGGTCAAACTAGACAATATTTAAAAAAATGCCTCTATAATCATCAATATACTGTATCGCATAACATAACCGCGGAAACTGCTTCGTAAAAGCATTTAAAAGAATTACGACATAACTTTGATTTCCAAAACGTAGTATAGTAGTATAGTTATAAAAAAGATTAATATATCAATTGATATATATTAGAAAAGAAAATATCGCGGTCAATTTTAGAAAAGATATTGAAAATTTAAGTATTATTTATAATAGTTTTATCACCTAACCACGCCTGAATTTTATCAAATTAAGCTCTTGATTAGGTTTTTTGCCATGTGTTTCCCTAGTCCTTGAATAAACGTGTTTGAGCTTGACAAAAAATACAATGATATAAGGATTCTTATAATTATAAAGTTACAATTCAGAAATATTGTAAATTGGCCGCGATATTGTAAACATAATTCTATATATCATTGAATTTGTTTATCTTTAAATAATTTTGTTGATGGGCATGGCTGGTTGTTTATTACAATTCATTGACACGAATTAAATGTTAATTTTATTTCACTGACGAAGTTGTAACGAAAACCTAATAAATTGATCTTTAATTAATAGTGTTTGAATTGAACTAGAAGTGGAAAAATATGTGGAAAATGCTATACGCGAATAATACGTTGTAAAATGAATTTGAGCTTTCGTAAGAAGTTCACAATTTGATTGATAAAGACAAGTAGTTTATTAAATAAAAAAAATGAAAACACCAAAATTCGCGATATTAACAGTCTTAGAAATACGTTCGCGAAGCAATAAAATATCTGTTGTTTTCGTTTCAGGACAATGCAATAGCGACTACTCTAATTCACCACCTTATCTGAATGTCAACGGCGACAGAGTATGGACATTATCGGAATCCACGTCAGTGAATACAACATTGGGAAGAGCTTCAGGCGAGGATAATGAAAACGATCCCCTAACTTACGGTATAGAGTCGAAGGAACCAGGAAAACATATTCCATTTGGCATAGACCCCGAAAACGGCTTTATTTATTTGAACGAATCGCTAGAAGGAAAGGTAAGTCTCGTATCGTTCTCTTTGCTCTTATGTCAAACTTCATGCAAATTTGTCGCAGTGTGTATGAAATCATGCGACCAAATTGTATGCTGAATTTAGAAAGCATTTCTTAGAAGTTCTCGGTTAAAAGGAATGAAAATTATTCCGTTCAGACGACATATTTCCAATATCGACAATTTAGATGTATTTTTCTCTCGTTTACCGTTTAATTTTTGAGTTTTTCAACTCTCTCTGACTAAAATTCATAATAATAATTCCTATTTATTTGAGCAGTCTAAAGTTAGATTTCGTTCCATAGCGCTCAATCGGTGCAGCTTGCAGTTTTGTATTGATATTGTATTAGACTGAATAGAAATAATAGCGGACATGTTATAGTAGTGTGTTAAATTCAAAATTTAAATTCTATCCAACGATCACGGTATATCGGAGTAAATATTGCGACAAATACGAATAAGTAATTCGTACAACGTTGTGAAGATGTATTCTTTCAAATCCTATAAGAATAATTTGATCATATTAGTACCAGTTATTCTAGGGTAATTGTTTTATTTGGATAAATGCATTAATTTCAGTAAGATTTCAAAATGTTGTTTTATCTGTATTGCAAAATAAGAAATTTGCTACGCTCTACGAAAATGTTAGTCGTAGAATTAACTCAGTTACCAGCCACATACAAGTACATACGTGACCATGCATTGGTGATTTGAAAATTAGAATTTTTGAAGTAGGAATATGTGCAAAATCACAAAATAGAACTACTAACGTAAGTGGTCGATATGGACAAAATTACTGTTTGTAGAAAAAAAAAAAAACCAGAATTAAGAAATATTTATTAAAATTGAATACAACTATGAATGAAGTAAGAATTTGTTTTAGTTTGATAGTAATTTAGCACTAAAGGATTCTGGTTGGTGATCGCTACACTTGCGAATTTTATAACTTTGATTACGAGATATTCAATTTAAAAACATCTGAACATAAAATTGATTGCCAAACTTCAAACTTGAATATTTAGGTGGCAGCATAAAGGTTCACTTTAGTGGACTTTTTGGCACAGTTTGTTTCATTCAGTTAGCTCAGCTCCTACAAAATAAAAATGGAACGAGATACGTATAACCTCACGCCAAATAATCACGTGTTCGATGTAGCATAGTAGAACAGTTACAGTTAATACAACAGTTAGTACAACAGTAACAAAATTTTGTGAAATCGTAGTTATGGAGATAAATGAACTAAGCGATTACCGTAAATGTTAGACTTCAATGGCATTATCATCCCGATGTATATAACTTGTTGCTTTTTTAAAATGTAAAAATAGAGGTTGTACAAATTAGTATAAAATGGACACAAAATGTTAATTTAAAATTCGGAAATGTGGCAGTCAAGGTTACCAGTACTATCACCATGAGGGTTTTCGCGTAATAGTATTTTATACACATACATATGTATAGTTTCAATACTAAATATGCTAATTAAAAATAAACTACTAAAATAAATGCAGAAACAATATAAAATCTAATTAGACGAGTCACGACTAGTGCAAGTGGAATCTTTAGAAGTAAAAGCTTGATAACAGAAGGTTAAGGTAGGTCGACGTCTCAACCACGCTAGAGGCGTCTTTGTCAGATGTGTCTAGGGTGGTTGACAATTTAAGTTATAGTGGCCTTTTGACATCGCTCACCCACTTTTTGCTCCTGAAGGAGACACTTATATTGATCGCTAACGTCCAGTTAGTAAGTTTTGTATTTTTGAGCATTTACTTTATTCTAGTTTGTATACGTACATTCAATCTGTTATTGTGAGCACTGAAGCACTAAAGAGCCTGAGAGTACATTAGATTATTTGAATAAATCGCTTAGAGTTTGTTAATTTCCTTTATAATTCATTTCTGAAAATATACATACTTGTCACTTCCCGAATTTGGTCTTTTAAATCCTGAGTACGAGAAGAACTAGTAGGATAGACTTTTTTGACAATTCGTATAGCGGCATACATAGCATGTATATACCATAGTATAAATAATCTTAGTATAAATAATCTTTGTATATTAGTTACATTTTAATAAAAGTAGATTAGAATATTTGTAACTAAAAATAAAATTGAACAATCCTTTTAACAAAATTTTCTTTTAAAGAACGGAACTACGTACAATTTCTACATAACGGCAAATGATGGAAAAGTTACAAGCAAATTTGAAATGTATGCTGAAGTCAAAAATAACGCCAACAAATTGTTCAGTTCATTTTTGCGACCGCCTAAACTGCCACCACCCCCGTTGGTGTCGCCCGTTTTATATGATACAACACCACTAACAGAAAAGGTCTATCCAAAGAAGGAGAACATCACTACATATCTGACGACAGCACCGCCATTTGACAAACGCTTCAATTATAGCCCACAGCCTACGAGCGAAGCTAAACCGTTGGAAACTGTTACGGCTGCGAGTTCCGAAACGCCAGTTGATCAGAGAATCAAACAGGCACCAGATCTGACCATGACGTTGGTACCTGTTTTATCAGTGTTTGCAATATTCTTGGCTGTTGGTTTTATTGCACTTATGTTCAGGAAGAAAATTTATTTGGGAAGATCTAAAGATGTCAAAGAAGATATGGTAAGCATTATTCTTTTTGTTATAATAGTATATTTCTTATTTCTTGTTATTGTATAGAGAAAAGAATCTTCACCTAATGTTGTCCTACATGAAGATCCTGGGTTGGATATGCAACAGTGGCGAGGACCAAGGGCGTTTAGCAATCGTTATGAACCTTGGGATAGAGAGCAACAGCCCCATCAGCAGGTTAGTTTTAGCATTAAATTGATTTCATGTGTGTATGTATGTTTCTCGATGCATAGTGTTCACTTTATATTTATGGAAATTACTAGTAATTATAGTACGGATTTCACATTAATAATTATTTCGACAATGTGTGTTGATTAAAATAATTTTAAAATTTGTCGTAAAATAGGCAAACCATAAAAGTTTACTTATTGCATAATAAAGAGGAAATGAAAGTTTAGTTTTCACCAAAAAATATTTGCTACGCGCCATTTCAATACAAAACTTTTCGCGTTAGGGAATCGAAAACCACTGTTCTAACTTTGTAGCAGTCGTTCAAGAAACTTAATTATTTAAAAGCATTACAATGTCACTTCATATTCGTTTAAGGTTGCTGTTTCCACAAACAAATTTATGTAGTACAAGTGGACTCGTATGTTGATGAAAACTCTTCTGCTTCATATATTACGCACAATTCCCTACGAAATTATTCCTATCAAGAAACGGGTAAGCTCTTCTGGTTGTTTAGAATAGTCTTCTGGGAAAAACAGATTTTGTATCCAGGATATTTGTTCCAGAGAAACAGGGATGTCGCTATTAAATGAGCCGTGAGCTGAAATCGTTGTTTGGCATACTGAATAATAATATCAGAGATTTCGTTTGTTTGTCGACTAAATGTCCTACTCTGCAGAAGCTATTTTCTTGTTTTTGCACATTTTCGCTTCGTAATCGATTGTATTGAAAGAATTAACTATCTCATTTCTGATTGCTGTGTACAAGGTACAAATCATGTGTAATGGTATGTGTCACAGTATCTGCAGTTATTTTTTAATGATGCTGCTTCTATTTCTATTTTCTGTATGAAAATTTATATATTACAAAGTATGGAGTTTGAAACTTATACGGGCTCTGTATACATACAGATAACCTTCGTTTGCCGCAGTAAACGTATGCTTTGACGACAACAATTAGTTAATGTGAAATTTGATGAATCTGTATTTTTTTAGCGTATTATCCTCTAACAATATATATTATGCAACTTACAAACTCAAAAAAGTAAACAAATAAATCTACAATACAATGTTCATGTTTAGTTCTTCGTATATATTTGATGGAATTATATAATAGAAGTGTTTGCATAGGTATTTATATTAAGCTTAACAAAATGCAACATGATTTAAATTGTCACGTTTCCACACATTTTGTATCATCTATGTATGCTATATTTCGCAGTTTAAATTATTCGATAAAACAGAAAGCACTAGAAAATTTCATTTAATTTAAATTGAACCTGTTAACAAACTGTTCTAAAACCAGCTCGGCTGTCAGATAGGAGGGTTCTATTTTCTTGCATGGAGTTTAAAATACTTATAGTTACAATGACGGACAAATTCTTTTAGCTAATGATCTCGCCTGTTGGTTCTTCGTCGCTCGTGGTAAATGTGCCATTCGGCGTTTTTGAGTTATTAATGTTCGACGCTATTTGACCTAAATATTTCCAGAAAGATGGATAGGAAGAAGAGGTCCGATTGAATGGCAGGCTTGGTCTCCCGATTTGGCACCATTAGACTTCTTTTTGTGCGGGTACTTAAAAGCTAAAGTTTATAAAAATTTATTGACCACATTAATTTAGAGGATCTTTAATAATAATAATAATAATCTTTATTTCCCAACAGTATAAACCAATTACAGGGAAAACTATAATTACAAACTAATATAGTAAGTGAATAAATAACCAAACATAAACAAGTATCAATAAATAATGACAGGCCAAAAATGTAATATAAAAGCGATACAGATGTACATAGAAAAAATATAGTGAAATTATACCGAAAGTTAAACAATCAATTCATACACAATTTGCCTGCATAAGATCATTGAGCGTACAGCTAAAAATATCGCAAATCGCGCCAATGCGGTTCTACATACAACATACTGAGGTGTTCCTAACCTTAATAAAATTGAACCCACTGAATAAAACCCTAATTTCAAATTAACAACTAAAATTGCTATATTTGTTACTTACAAATTCTTTACATATATCAATTAAATTTTAAATCCCACCATTACCTTTATGTGTGTGTGTTTGTGTGTGTACCCATGTGTTTTTCTTTCTTCTCGACGATCCGTTTAAAATTTTTCCTCAGCAATTTCGGTTTTGTCTTGCGTTTCATCGGATTAAATCCTTACTGTCAGTTTGACTTGTCAAATACTGTTTTTCACTTCTTAAATTTCCAAAAAGTATCGAATACTTTACTTTTACTGCATTTTTCAGTTTCTTCTCTTATTTTTCCCGTGAACCTTTTTCAATTTATAAAAACCTTCTCCCATTTGTTTTTGTTTACATCTCCCCGGTCACTTCGAATTTTTTCTGCCAACCCAATCATATCATGTACAATGAAGTCACCATGGAGATATGTTTTAATATTAATTTAGATTCCTAAACTTCAAATCCTACGCTGTCTCGATAACGAAGTACAATTTCATGACGTGTGAATAATGTGTGTTTTTAAAATTATTTGTGTTTCAAAAGAATTTGTTTGTTTATATATATAGTAACTTTAGGATTCCACTACTATTTGATTTTACTGGAGATATATACATATATAGAACACAAAGGGCAAATCCCATATGGTAACCAAAGAACACTTTCTAAAACCCCGTTAAGATAGCTGAAGGTCACGTTCCTAATCCGATGTAGGAAAACGTAAATCACTCATACCCGAAATTCAAACGTGCATGCACGATATAAATCAAAATTAATAAAGTTAGAAATGTATTCAAAAGAAAATTAATTAGAAATCAAAGATTAAATCACGAAAATAACCTACATACTAGAATGCTTCCAAATTACACGATCGTCCCATAACAGTACATATAAATGATACAGGGGAACGAATCATGAGGTTAGTTCGTACGTAATCAATGTAAAATGTTGGCGCTCCTCGGCAAGATAGTCGTGGAACAAAAAAATTGAGTTTTGACAAGAGCTCTGGTGCATCTATCTGTCCATGTAGAATCCTATATAAGCAAGACAATCCGCTGTTTTCACGCCGTGTTTGAAGGGATAAAAGGGAAAACCCCCTCAACAACGTATCATATGGAAATCCTCGATCGGGATACGTGTTGTATTTTTTATACCAGAGATACTTTAGAAATTTCCTCTACACACTATCTATCAATTTCTTATAGGCATCATACATTGGATTCCAGACAATTGCAGCATATTCTAGTTTGGAGCGAACCAAAGAAAAATACAGAACTGTCAAAGAATGTATATCCTCAAATGATCTCGTGTTACGCACCACGAAGCCCATCATTCTATTAGCAGAAGAAACAATGCTCTGTATATGATCGTGCAACGTAAGTCGGCTGTCAAACAAAACACCCAAGTCGCGCAGGCTATTACATCTAGAGATATGTTGTCGATCCACCATGTAATCGAATACCACAGGATTCTTGCTTTTTGTGTAGGTAATTATCCTACACTTTGATATATTAAGATGCAGTTCATTGGAAATGCACCAGTCGGAGATCTTACATAAATTAGCCTGTAATTCAGCACAATCCTCAACAGTACCTATAGATCAATGAAATATTAATCATGCCTTTAAACATGTGCACTGACTATTGAAGCAAATTTGCTGCATACATTTCTGCTCACTAAAATGAAAATATTTAAGAATTAAATTATGAGATATTAAAGCATAAGTATGTATGTTGTTACGAACATAAAAATTTTTAACATTATAGAGAAAGCATTGGATTTTAAATATTTCGAAAAGAATAGAGACAGAATAAACAAAAACAAAGTTGTTCTCTAAATTTACTAAAATGAGATAGCAATACACTCGGGGTAGTTTCCAATACTGACACAAATTTTGGCGGTTTTCAAGGCCTCGTAATCGCTCTGAAATTTGCTGACAAGAATATTTTATATTTACCTAAAAGTAATTATAGGCTATCAAAATGTCATTCTACTCACATTATTTTAGTAGAGTATCGTACGGCCTTATCCTGCTGACTCTTATATTTCAGATATTTCACTTTTAAAACAGTTGATGTCCACTGTGTCTGTCAAAAATGTAAAGCAAGCTGTGGTAACTTACTTTAGTAACATACTTTCCAATTCTTTATTGCATCATATCGTTGTCTAATGCAATCGATACAGTTTGAGTAAGAGGTTGCTTTGCACAAAAAATTGATATTAAGTAAAATACCGTATGTCTTACTGTTGAGTGCAAACCTTAAGAAGTCGTAATATAATTTTCAAATAATTGTTGTGAATAGCTATATTTACTTTCTAAGTATCAAACCATTCCTCGAAATGGTCTTGAAAACGTTCAGCTTTTATTGTAATAGCACATTCTCTTAAAAAATGCGACAGTACACAAGATGTTCCATTACAAACTAATAAAGTAACACGCTGTACACCTAAAACTGAGTACCTACATATATATACCAAAATACTCTTGTGTTGTAGATGGATTTTTTCTAGACCTTTTATTCGGAAAGTTTTTCGATCAAATAAAAGCTGAGCTACAATAAACTGGTCACAAATAAACGCCACAGTCGGTATAATACGTATTACCTCTTTGATTTGAAAATACAGAATTTATTTTCTTTAAAATCCGAGGAATACAAATTCGTTTTATTGATGAAGAGTTTTTTACCAGTTAGATGAATGTGGTTTAATGAATTTCTGTAGAAGAGGAGAATTAGACGGAGTAGATGGCGCTGCTTTCACAGTATGTATGTAATTCCCGTAACTAAGTTTCATAGAGAAGAACGGTGTAATGATATAACGGCGAAATTTGTGACATAATAAATTAGGTCTACAGTGCAAAAGGTTTAAGATTCAGCGAATAAATAATTATAATGTCATAATTACGCTATGAATTGAGCTAAGAGTGTGACGAAAGGAAATTATTTAAGAGTTTAAATTACAATCCATTAACAAATAAAAGAGAGTCATAAATAATTAGTAAATTTGAAACTTAACATGGCAAATCATCTAATACATATGTATATTAGTAATAATATAATAATATAATAATATAGTAAGAATATGTTCGAAAGTCAGTACAAATAACTCACAGCTAGTATTTGAAGGAAAAAATCTAGGCAAAGTTTTTTATATTGCTCTGATGTATGACCTTTTATATTTCTTTTTTGTATTTCCAGATTGGTGTTGTAGAATTTCAATTGGTTTACATTTAACTGTTGTTTTGCATTTTATCTATAGTACTTATACATATGTATTGAAAGTTTACTATAACAATCAGATTTTTTAAGTGTCCAAAATGCCAGAGTGGTATGATACTTACAGGCGCAGTCTAAACAGTTATTTGAACACGACTCATAGGGCTTTTGTAGGTTTAGTGACCACCCCAGAATTTATTCAAAAAGCTGAAAAATTAATTTTAAAATTTTTCAAGTTTATGGTCGCATAACTAAACTCAACGCAAGATGCATGCCGAGAAAACTCACGCAGACACAAAAAAGCAGCGCATGAAAAGCTATCGTGCGTTTTTGAGATGAAACTTAAGTTGATAGTTATGAGCGTAAACTACAGTAGGTTCCAAACTTTATTGTTTATTATATCACCACTACACTTTTTGTGCATATTTTTGTGTTTATAAACGTGATTTCTACCCTTTGTTACGATATTATCCTGATGTGAAAGAAATATGCTGTTTTCCAATAACATGTGGTTGTTGGCAGGAAACTCATTCTACCAACACGTGTCAACTGTTTTCATCCACACATGTCTCGCTGCCTACTCTAAAGTGAAAATTGCTGCACTTAAAAATGAGAAGAAAACTTTGAGTACATGTAAAAGATAGTAGTTGAGGGCAAAAATTCTTTTCATAATTATGTAATGCATTGTATAGTTCAATTCACTGACCTTGTCCGTTACGTCATTAACAGTGTAGTTAAATAAAGATATACGTGATATTTATTACCAAAATTCAAATCGTATCAGTGAGAACTGTTAATATGACATATATGTAGGTCGTTGCTCAAAGAAGACCTACGTCTAGATACAATTCGTATTGGCTGTATAGAAGTGAACGAAGATAGAAATCACAAGGTGTAAGAGTTTTATCATCTCATACCCGTAGTACTACTAAACCTTCATCCAGGTTTATCTATTGGTCTCTAAAGGGTACTTGTCAAAATTAGTCGATGTGTACTTGTAAGAAGTTTATAAATATTACTTGTCTATTATATTGCTTGGTTATACGCACGTTGCACGCAAATATGTATTTGAAAATTTAAATAAAACATTTATAGTTTGAGTATAAGCCATTCTGGTGGATTTATTAGTAAGTATGACGATTTATATTAACATTACTTGTGACGAAACAGACAAGATTCAGAAATTCGACTATAGGTAAGTTAAACTTGTCAAGTTTGATTGTGGGTCAATATTTTATAGTCACATCGAATCCCTCTTGAATATAATATGCGTTTTACGAAAAAACTATTTATACAATATAATGATTTAAAAATTAGTTTATATATGTATTTCAATTGAAAATCTACTATCTGTGTGCTTAATTAGTGCGTAGAAGTTACGAAACAAAACTTCTCTTGTATATGTATTTAGGTGCCACAAACATATTTGAAAAAAATAATCGAGTAATATCATTATTATTTTAAAACAATTATTTTCAATTTATGTATAGTCTGCCTGAATGTCTATTCTTAGGACTACAAATGCTTAGTAATCCAATATATACAATACGCAGTAAGGTTGATCGACATTTGCTAGCTATTCAGGAGAGTGGTTCAAAATGATAAATATATGAAAACTAAAAAATTCCAATGCACAAAGTACAGATTGTTACATTGTAGGTATACTGTGAATGGTAAATAACATAGTAAAACTACATCCAAACATATTTCTTTATTGCATTACGAATTGGTACTTGAACATCTTACCTCGTCACGAGAAAACAAAAAGTATTTTAGAGAAAATAAATAAAAGAAGCTACACTTATTTAAAAATAAAATTTGAAAGAATTAAACGGAAAAATTTTACATTTGTTCATTTGTATAAAACGTACTTGTGTACGTTCGTTCATACGTAACAACAAACGAAACTCTTCCAAAACTTTGTACAAAATCTACCTATGAAATGTAACAGAATCCCTTAGCAACGACTTGCCACGGATTAATACTCTTCTATGTAGCTGCGTTAAATAATTTTCAAATGGTTGCCGTCGGTGACAAAATGGTGTTAAGGTAATGCATGTTTACGACAGCTATTATTTTTCAGGCATTACCGGGTTTCAAAATGTCTTTCTTGAGGGTGTGCGAGGTGAATATTAGCGTTATGACACAGTTTATATCAAAAATGTTACGTTCATTATTTAGTTTTATGTATATTGGACATTGAAATATTTCTTACTTAGTTTATTAAGGTGTCACTAGTTTAAAGGAAATTGTTTTATACAGTAAATTATAGTTCTTTGCAAAATAAGTTATCACAGTTGTGCTAAATTAGAAGTCGGTATGTATTTAGTTCATTCTCAGAATAAATCATTCTGAAAATAAAATACGGTTTGTTAGCATTGATATTTATTTTCATTTGGTTCGTTTACAGAAGAAGTTAATTACCGAAGATTTGAATTTGTGTACGATTTCCAGCAAAATCAATTTAACTTCTACAGTAAGAACAGCTTACGCATGACACTGCAGGAAAATTAAGCTAATTTATTACTTATTTATCAAACCATTTATCTATTAAGTGTTGAGTATGTTTCCACTGTCAAGCTAAATATAATTAATCTTATATTTTGTGTAATTAAGATATTTTATTGTAAAATTTTTACATATTTCAACCTATTTATTTATAATATAACTACATATATTTTTTTTCAGGCTGTCAATCAATCATCAACTCTTAAAGAAGATAATTGGGAATTTGCAAGGCATCGATTAAAATTTTTCAATATTCTAGGAGAAGGTGCATTTGGACAAGTTTGGAAATGTGAAGCTTTAGATATTGATGGTAAGATATTTTAATTTTAAATGCGGTTACTGAATACCTGCGACTATCAAAACGTTATGACAAGATTTATTAATGCGAGCTAAAACTACCTTTTGAAATTAGTTTTTAAAAACTTACAGAGATTTATTAAGTTGTTTACGTTAAACTATGATAGGAAATGTGCCGGTTAATATTCTTTAATTAATACTCTTACTTTACCGTCCAGTTCCTTTATATTAGATTTTTGCATTTCATTTTACGCCTTACATTCTGCGAATATGCTAATAAAGTAGCATAGCGACTTAAGGAAACACGTTTGCAGCCGGTAGCTTACCCTTTTGGAAGGGGCGAAGGACTTTAAAGACTTCCGCGAACGTTGCTCTTGAAATCCCTTGGGATGAGAAGACATGTCGTGCTTTTATACTTGTACATATATACGTTTCATACTTTATACAGACATTGTTACAGACATTGTTACCTCGTATTTTTTATGCGTGCTATACATATATGAGATTTCTTACAATCCTACTTTAATATTTCATCTAAATAAGCAGTCTGTTGTGAAAATTTTTGAAAAATCCATGTTAACTTACTCTCTCAAAATACAACAAAATGTAGTGGTAACTTGTGATTGCTTTTCAAGGAAAATTTTACACTCATGAAACTACACAAATACTTTTGGCTATTTTTTGTAGAACATAGCGTAGTTTTTCAAAATATAATGACGTTGGTTTAGGTTTTCCAAGCAACAGCTTGCGCCAATTACAGGGGGCATCAGCTGGCCATGAGTCATTATTACGCCTGCGACTGTAGATCGACTTAAGATGTTATCTTTCCGCATTTCCCGTGGAATTTGGGAAACTACAGAAAACCAAATTCAGAAAGAACATACCGGGGTTCGAACCCGTTACCACCGGACTATGAAGCGAGCGCGCTAGGCATTGCGCTAGAGGCTGCTGCATAATTCCCAAAACTGTGTGAGGTACATAGGTCCAGCTTTCTTGTAAGATATCCAGAGATCTGTTGCGGACGTAAAATAGGTTTTGCGAATTCTTCGCGCGTTTCGAATCATTACCATGTTTAAACATGAAATTGTTACCGATTAAACGTTTTCCCGACGTGATTCCATTTTCCTGCATTACATATTTGGTGGTATATTTCTTTTATCGTAGTTGTTTCCATTTTTTGTAGATCTCTTTGTAGATCGCAATATAACAAAAGTACATTCGAACGACTAAGGAAATTCTTCCTTGTTTAATAATTGGAAAAACAAATTCCGATAGCATTTTGTTGGTCTTAGAACGTTGTACAAAAATATTTTCCCAAATACTTCGAATTTGGATTAGTCCGTTCATAGTAATTTTTCAAAGTTGCGCTTATGCAAATGTCCGAATTTTAGTCATTGTGATACTTTTTTAGCGAAGTGTCTGTTTTAGTGAGCGACTCTAATATGCCGTCACCATGGAGACCAAATGAGGTGGGAAAAACGGCTCGTTCTTAATGTGGTGTGAAGGTTCCGTATGTAGTTGTATTCGCTGCACAATGGCGGATTGATCGCGCTACTTAACCGAGTTACGAGCCGCGAGTGAGACAGCCTCGCGTTACCACAACACGCGAGGACTGCGCCGTTTTGCTCAGTGCTGTAACTTTGTGTTTGTTATCCTCATGGCAACTTAGAGCCGTTTGGCCGTTTTGGTTCGTTGCCGACCTGGTGAGCGTCTACTCGAGCAGTGCATTCAAGCACGCCATATCCATCGCTAGCATTGTATTACGGTATGGGGTCCGTTACATATGGAGGACGTACACATCTGCTGCGTGTACAGCAGATGATGATGGGTCGCTGATAGGTAGATGAGGTACTTCCCTAGTACAGGCCTTTGTGAAAGAGCAGCATATACGAATCCTTCTCTGGCCAGCTTGTTCTTCGGATCTGAATCCGATCGAACATGCCCGGGATATAATCGGTCGGAGACTTCAACGTTATCGGGCTCTCCGGGCTTACGCTAAGCAGCTATGGCGAGTTGAGATGACATAGTTGGCCATCTTTCCCGCTGCCATACGATGACTTGCTGACCCCATGCCTTGTCATGTAGCGATGGTGCGCCGCTCGCGGGGGATACTTCCGTTATTGATGCATCCCTTTCTGACAGAATTGCTGCTCTCTCTGCATCAGGATAAATTATACTAGTTTGGTACTACTTCTATACCAAATTTCATTGCGCTAGAACCACGCGTTCAGATTATATAGGATATGCTCGTCAATTATTTTCATCAGTGTATACTACGCGGCCGAACTAATGTAAGCGATAGTTACCTATGGTTACAGCAATCTTAGAATAACAAAATACATATAGAGTTATTTTTTAATTATAAGTCAAAATAACATAATTTCAGCTCTCAATCTCTACATAACCTATTCCGCATATTGCATAACTTGAATTTTAAGATACACAGGTCACAACACTGAAGGCTCAAAAGATATCGTTTAAATGCTATTCAGCCGCCATCTTATTAAACCCTCCAAGAGTTATTCATTCGCAAACTCTCCGTGCCATTCTTGCTGGTTTACTCTTCGTCCGATTTCAATCCCAGTTTATGATTGTCTGTAATGAGACAACTTCGGCGGATTGGAACTCCCGTTCGGTAGGCTTGTGTATCTTCATTTATTACAACAAAGGGGTAGTGAAACTATTAACTGTTCTAATTGAAATTTTGTTGCTTGATAGTAGCGTCTGAATCCATGTGATAGCTAAATATCTTTGTTCAGTTTGGACGGATTCCGAATCTCAATAATAGTTGTTTTAACTTTAAATGGTTTCGATTTTAGATGAGTTCTATTTTCTCATATTAATTGGAAATCACAACCTTCGCTTTTTTGTTTTATAATTAGGGTACTGACATGGTTCGTCAAATATGGTCACCACATTGATTCCTTATATTATTTTCTTTTGTTCTAATATTTTGTTGCTAACATTAATTAGGGAGTTAGATGTGCTTATACAGTATGTTTACCTCGACTCCAGACAACTAAGAAAGAGACAGACAACACTAAGGGGATCTACCGGCGTACGTATTGTGCGTATGTATGTACATATATGCACTATATACGAGACGATCGTTGTCTGTGTCTGCCTTAGTGTACCGGAGTCGAGGTAAACGTATTATATACGCAAAATACGAAAGATACAATAAGAATACGACCCCCAGTTATGGTGTAGATAATGACAAAAGTAATCATTAGAACAACATTACTGTCGTATCTCTGTTCGAACAGTTGTATTGAAAAAATGTGATAGAGAATAAAATAAAACCATATTTAACACATTTCTTGGGCAGTACGGGTACGAAGCATTTCCCTAAAATATATACATATTAGCAAACTCGTGGTAGATTTAAGTATACTTTGCTAGACAGGGCGCGTACATTAACTTTGGTAATATAATCTCCTAATCTGGACGTATTATAACACTAATCATTTCTCAACATCTTCTATCAGTTGGAAATAGTATTATACAGGGTGTTAGGTAAACATGCGTCAACATACTTGGTCACTATTTGTTGAAATCATTAATATATGTAAATAAAAGTGTGGTGTATTTCAAGTTCATTAGGTACAAAAATTTGTTAACAATGCGTTGTTATTTTCTCGATCTCGATCACTTGGAAGAACTGTTTTATCTAGTACTGACCGCATCGATCGCATTTGTTTAGATTGAGTGACGTTTGGCTGTTTGACGTGTCTTTAATATTTATTGAGGTTCTCTGTCATGATGTCTACGGCTGGTTTTCTTCCGTGCATTGCATTATATCAATGGATATCGCAAACATTAGTTCGTATTCCTCTATTCCTGTCACATATTCTTTTTATCGATGAAGTCTTTTCACTTCACGTCACTTTTTCAAGAAATGTAAAATGGAATTTTCATGGGGTAGATGAAATCTGCATTAGGTATGTCAAGATCGATTTCAACATCAGTTCTTATTGAAGTTTTGGGTTGGATTTGTGGGTGACTATCTAATTGGACCGGCATTTCTACTGAAAAGACTTACTGGTGAGGTGTATCGCAACTTTTTGGTAGCAACGCTGCCTGAGTTTCTAGAGGATGCACCATACGCGACAAGAATTGCAATGTGGTTTATGCACGATGGTGCACCATCACATTTCAGTTTGGTTGCTCGTGATTTTTTAACAACATATAGTGATGGCTGCAGTGGTGGAGCTGAACCACATGCATGGCCTGCTCGATCTCCAGACTTAAACCCCTGGATTGTTCTTTTAAGGACCTCTGAAGTCATTAGTTTACGTTACTCCGGTGAAAATATGAACAATTTGAAAAATCGATTAATTGTTGGGTGTGACTAAATTAGAAATAACCCTGGTGTGTTTGCAAGAGTTCGGCAGTCAATGACGAGAAGATTGAATGCTTGTATCGAGACTGAAGGAACATTGATTGTATATTGAGCAACTTTACATGTACTAGGATGTAGTAGGTATACCGGTCGTTTTGAGAAATAGGATAAATAAAGCCCTGAAGAGGTAAGGGGTATGAAAATTCGCCTAGAAGTGGGGACGCGTATGAGTCTATGAACGGTGTACTCTACAATATTGATGGGGACGTAGCTCCCTTCACCTCCTCTCTGCTTTAAATATCCTATGACTCAAAACGACGGTATACGATAGCATAGGCCAAGGAATAACTCCTTGAATTTTTACCGCATGTTTACCTAACACTCTGTATATATTATCTCTGGCACCCATAGACGCCATCTCCTTCCTTTATAATAAGAAGCTGCCATTTATTTTGATTAAATTGGTTTCTGCAGGTTGAAAACAGCGGCTTCTTACTAAAACCTTCATCTTTAAGTTTCCTTTCATCACATGCGAGATGAACAAATAACTTTCATTTTCATACACAATACAAATGGGACCTTCTTCTGCCGAAAGTTCTTCTGAACTAGCCTTCATTATGGCAAGTTTCATGAATGTGTTATTGCCATTTGTGATTTGTTATTGTTGTAAATTTTCTGATTTTTTCAAGGACTTCTTGTAAATCTTAAATTTTTGACGACCTGCACGAGTGTCTTCAACATTTTCAAAAGATTCTCATCATCATCATTTGATCATTTGATATCACAATATTGTGCGCTTGAATGATGATCAAGCCACAATTTTGAGTCAGAATACATGATGTCTTTTAATTCTAAAACGAGAGTAATGGTTCTTCATAAATTGCATAAAAAGCACATCCTTGCTTCACCTTTCAGATCTATTCTTATCCATTTAAGTAATGTCTATAAGCTTATTTTAAGAAAAACGCAATATTTATTTTACTTTAGTATTAGAATATTCAATGACTGTACCTATATTAGGTATACACCTCGTTAAAGCTTTTTGAAATATTGTGTGCAGTATTTTCCAAAACGCAAACATTAAATGTCAAGCTTTTTTCTAATCAATTTTTTGGTTCAACACGTGGATCCCTCAGTAATGAAAATATTTCAGTCTCCAACGATTCATTTTGGTTTTAATCTTCGCTATAGTGCCTCAGATGTATAAAAGTTCTGATACAATGAAATAGAATCGCTTTAAGCAATTTCTACATTTTTTTTATTATGTTTTCAACTCTCTTATAACACTTTTGTTAAAAATAATGATGTACTGTTATTCTTATGGCTTCTTTTTTTTCGCCCTACAGGAAAAGAAGGCGGTCACGTGGTGGCTGTCAAAACTCTGAAAGAGAACGCAACGGAAAAGGAACGGGTAGATCTAATTTCTGAACTGCAAGTAATGAAAATGTTGGAGCCTCATCCGAACGTAGTCCGACTATTGGGCTGCTGTACGGAAAAGGATCCAATTTTCGTCATAATGGAGTTTGTTAGTAGGGGAAAATTGCAGAGTTACTTGAGGAATTCCAGGGCTGAACGCTTCTACAACAACATGCACGGTCAGAGTAAATCTTTAACGTCGAGGGATCTCACTTCGTTCGTGTATCAAGTCGCCAAAGGGATGGAATATTTATCCGCAAATGGGGTAAGTACGTTTACTACGGAATTGGATAAATATCTGTTTTTACAACTGCTAGTTCATATTTATATTTGAAATGTAAGATGAAAGAGCGTATTTACTTTGTTACATATCATCTGTTCACGTTTTTCAAGATTTTAGAATTCGATGCACAATGTGATTTATAATGAGTGCTACTAATTTCCTCGGTAGTACTAATGCTCTTTCTTATTTTATACTGCAGGCTATAGGAAAGCAGTGATTTAAAATGTATATCTTTTTTCTTTATAATTAATGTGTCAAACTACGTCAACATTTGTAAACTAATTTTTCTAATTTAAAGTTGGATTTAAATCTGTCCTTGTTGTTGCTTGCGGACGCTATTTGAAAGATATGTAGTGCAGAGTTTGCATAGGTACTGAAAAAATGAATATTTAAGCGAGAAAAATAAATAAATTTTATTTGTTTGTTAGTAGATTTATTAGATTTAAAACCCGCACATATAGCGTATAACTTTTCATTATACTTTGCACGTAAAGTTGCTCACTCTAATATAAGTGTTCGAAATGACTTCCTCCAGTCTGAATACACGCAATCAATCTTCTCGTCATTGACTTCCTAACTCATTCTAACACAGCAGGGTCGTTTCTAATTGAGTTGCATATGTATCGTCGTGTGGGTGTGTCATTGAGTTTATTAAGTACAAAAAATTTCAACTTGAACTTGAAACTTTGGATGTAAGTTTGGACAGTTTGGAAAATTCTTAAGCACAATTAAGAATGCAAGTAGCCAAACCATATTCAACACGTTCAGCCACTACTACCTGCTGATTTTCCTCCACGCGTTCAATTATGTCAATGGATATTGCAAACATTGAAGCCAGTTTCTCAAGAAATGGAATATGGAATGGAATGGTACCTGAAAATCGGGATCAGGTATGTGAAGATCGTTTTCGACAATAGTTCTCGTTAATTGTTTGGGTTGGAATTGTGGGTGATTATCTTATTGGACCGGTATTTCTACCACAAAGACTTCCTGGTGAGGTGTATCGCAACTTTTTGGAAAGAACACTGCCTGAGTTTCTAGAGGATGTACCATACGCAACAAGAATTTCCATGTGGTTTAACAATAACTTTCGAAGATCGGTGGATTGGTCTAGGTGGACCACACGCATGGCCTGCTCGATCCCAAGATTTAAACCCTCTGGATTGTTTCATTTGTGGATCTCTGAAGTCATTAGTTAACGTTACTCCAGTGGAGAATTTGAACGATTTGCGAAATTGAATAATTGCTGCTGTGTTTGAAAGAGTTCGGCAGTCAATGACGGGAAGGTTGAATGCTTGTATCCAGGCTAGGCTTGTAGAAGTCATTTCGGACATTTATTCTTGATTGAGCAACTTTACATATATTGCATCTTCGAAACAAAGAGGACTTTCAAAAATCATCATAGGACAAACTATTTTTAGAATAGGCCAATGAATTACCCCTTGAATTTTTGCCACTTCTATATCCATACACCAGTATTTAGTCTCACAGTATTTCCCAAATTGAAAGCAAATATTTATGGGTTGAATAGTCAGAATTTGATTTTATTATTTGCAAATTAGTTTTTCTTGTTTGTTAATTCAGTAATATAGGATCAGTTGTATAATAAAAGTCTTGCTATTGTATTGTATCTATTATAATACCCCAAATAACTTCGCCGCGAGACTAAACTAGAGATTTCCAAACTTTTTAGGGTAAGGACTTCCCTATTAAGTCATGAGGGCGGTAGATAGTTTTGTTTGTAATTTCTGTTGCTAGTAGACGTAAGTGCCAAGGATATGGCATTGCGGTAGAGCCAATTCGCGTGCTGTCCGTTACGTATTTTCACAACAATGTTAAATCTATAACGTGGTATCTTGCGAGGAATTCGGAAATCAAATGCAATATGTGCTAAAGCTACGCCAATTATGCTGATTTCTCAAAGTATACAACGCAATCTTGTAGCAATTTACAGAGCTACAACATGTTCTGGAAAAGTTCTACTGAGTGATTGTTTACTTTGAAGGTTGGAGTAAACTGGTGTGTTTTCTAATATAATTACGCAGAGAAAACAGATCGTATAAGCACGGAAGAGCGCCTAAATGATCTGCAAAGTGAAATATGTATAGTGCTGTGAGATATAATTTCTTGAACCGCGTAAAGTAAATGCTGAAGAAAAGCCGCAAGTAATGATAGTTTCCGCTGAATGTATTAAATACCGAAATATGGAAACCCTGCCTGTAATCGAGTTAATAAAAGATAGCATGATTTCAGCACGAGGGGGAAGAACTGACACGAAAGAGCTAGTATAACTACATATGTAAACGCATCAATTTATTAGCAAATACTGTGGCTCGAAGATTTTATTGCATAATATACATTGCGTCCCTGGATCGAATTAGCAAGACGAAAACATCATTTTCGGATTGTCCGGCTACTGGTCCAGTGCTTAGTGCACTCGCTTCTTAGTTCGGCGGTATCGGGTTCGAACCTCGGTATGTTCTTTCTGAATTTGGTGTTCTATACATAGTTTCCCAAATTCAATGACAAATGTGGAAAGGCGTAATAATAACTCATGGCCAGTCAATGCCCCCTGTAATTGGCGCAAGCTGTTGGGGAATTTGAAGGCATGCATTATACTTATTATTTAC
>SMLS01063897.1:0-29976 GCA_004785975.1 Popillia japonica
AAAAAAAACATGTTTTTATGTCAAATATTTCACAATTTTTATTCACGTATTTTACATACATTGTATAGAAAATTAATAATAATTTATTTAAACGATGAATAAATACAACAAAGATGAAAAACTGGCAATGGTAATGTGGTACCAGAAAAATAATAGTTCTAGCAGTGCCCATTTAATAGCGCGCGAAAAGAAGCGGTTAGAATAGATGCTATACTCAGTACACAATAAATAACCATAATCAGATTGTAATATCCTTTGGTGCTTAAATTCAATAGTTTTCTAATACACGAATTGCATGTATGCATGTCAAAAAAAGAATAGTTGGTAAATCCGTTAAACTAAGGCATGCGTGGTTCTCATACGTCAACACATTAGTGTATGACTGGTTGTCTTTCTATTCTGCCAATGCATTGACAATTATTTTTTTAATGTTACACATAAAGGGTATATGTAACAATAAAAAAAGAACCCGGTATGTAGATTTTGGTTCAAAGCACCTAACCAAACTTCAAAATAAAATAAACCTCGTTTAGATCAGTTTTAGAAAACTACAATTTGCTGGTCGCAATTGCCATTATTCTTCATTTCCAATTCTTTTTCCTGTAGGTCCTAATACGGATAATTATTCTAATTATTTTCAGAAAATTCTTGAAAATTTGGAAGAAACAAAGATAGATGAAGATTCTCAATCTACTAGTCATATAAAGCGTGTTCTAGGTTGGTGTTCCATGTATTGCTGGCTCTGCCTCCTAAGAAATAATAATTTAAATGATTTGCTACTCAGTCACCACTGCTCCAGAGTTCTGACTACAGCCAAAATCCAATGGACGAACGCAAGTGGGGCAAAAGATCTCCTATCTGTCGTACGACCAAAAGGGAGCACACCCAGTCCCAGAAGTGAAAGCTCTTATGGCCTAACGGTGGAGCAGCAAGGGCATCAATAAACTGTGTGAGTTGTTAACAAACTTTCTTGCGGACTTCATCGACGCCGTCATCGTGTGTACACTGTGCTCAG
Source organism: Popillia japonica (assembly GCA_004785975.1). Taxonomy (NCBI): domain Eukaryota; kingdom Metazoa; phylum Arthropoda; class Insecta; order Coleoptera; family Scarabaeidae; genus Popillia; species Popillia japonica. Next base: position 1,016 of record SMLS01063897.1, read on the forward strand.
ACAAGTGGGTGAAACTGTAGCATGAGCCGTCCCTCTCCGGCCACAAGTATGTAAGATTCGATATTGAACTGTAAAATGCTTATAAAAATTGACAGGTCCATGAACCAGAACTGAAGGCGTACGGTCTGCCTGATATGCAGCAAGTTGCTCCACAAAAGTGAATGCAACCAACCGGTGTACAGCATGGTAGACCAGGGGGTTGCCCGATGTGAGTGGGAGAGCTTCGTTTATCAGGTACAACTGCGCTTTGTGAGAAAGGGAGCTTGAGTCATGGAGAAAATCAGAGGGAGCTCCTGAATATTCCAGAATTAAAAACTTTTTGGTAAAGAAAGACCATTCAAAATAGGAACTATTCACAAGCCTAATCGTGAAGAGGCTGAGATTGGTGAATAGGTTACCAAGTGCCCTCTGGAAGAGCACTTTGTGTGCTTTGAGATTATCCAGAGCCAGATTGGAGGGGTGAAAGGAGTGGGGAGGAGGGTGTAAGAGGAAGATCGTTGAAACCATTCAATTCGCTGGTATACACGTGACATTCCCAGCACTCTGACAACAGGATCTGGGATGGCTGTTCCCAATTTTATCTCTACTAATTGTAAGAGCAACCCCAGCCAGGGGATATATACCTACTAGCTGGAGTGGTCTTCATTGGTGATCTTCATTCCAACGCAGTGCAGAGAGTTATACGAGGAAACAAAGCCAGACCAGCCCATAACCCTCACGTCATTGCTTCTCAAGACTTTAGAGAAGATCATTGATAAGTATTCGAGGAACTCCGTTCTGGCAAGCCTCTACACGAGCATCAAGGTGCTTATCAATCCGGAAAATTCTGAATCCTGGAAATTGCGCTAGCTACTCTCGTCCTTGTTGTCGATGGATAAGGTGCTTCAAAGACATGGAGTCGTCCGAGCAATCAGAACGTGGATGTTAAGAAACATAACGGTTCTCGTATTACAGAACATTTGCACTGTAAAAGCATCCCTAGTGTCCCTAGCTATCGCCTAGCGATGGTGCTATGGTGCCTAGTGGGAGAGCACCTGATCCACGAACTTCGGCCGCCTAAGCTCGCGGAGAGGTGATGTTAGGGAGAATAGTTTCATTCACCTAGAGAAAAAAACTGTCCAAATTTCGGTGCCCGACCATCTTCAGCTCCTATATCTCGCGAGGCCAAAGTTATAAGATTGCCCACACCAGACTTTGGAATTTTTTCAGTAAATTCGATACCATTGCTTGGAGTCAATATGGAGATAGGCTAGATTTGGTATATTATTCAATATATGCATGATTGGTTGGGCACCCGTTGGTTACATATTCCAAAACAGTAATCCTCAAATTGGACTTGAGATATCACAACAAGAGGGCCACTTAGGCTACAGCTGATCAAACTAATATTGAAGCAGACATTTTTGCATCCCATCTGGCAATGGCTAATCGATATAGTTTAAATCACCGTTGGACACAGAAACACCAGACATAGGAGGGCGTGGATGCAAAATATGTATTGGTACTTTGCAGAAGTGTTGGTTTGGCAAGAAGATGCTTAAAGGAAGACATTTTATTACAACGATTTAACAACAACCTGTTGAAAGGACATTTAATTCTCACAGACTGCTGCTAGTTGTAGTTCAGTCTTCCCCAAATTGTGAGTGTGGAAAATCAAAGATGTAAACCATGTCTCTTTTTCGTTGCTTTATTATGTAGAGGAACTTTATCAAATTCTGTTGGCTGTAAATAATATCTAAAGACCTTCATACACTTGAATGGCAGACAAAGCTTGCATGTTTCACGAAAAGTAATTTAACGCTTGGCATTTGACGGGGATACCCTGTACAAACGAGATAGCTTAGAAGCATTGAACCTCATCTAATTAGATCCTTCCTAATCTGACCTAATAAACTTTTTCTGTTCCTTCGTTCTAAACCCCCTGTATTTCCAGAACATTTCGTCCTATTAGCTTCTCTCATTAATTCTTAATAGTGTTTAATAAAGCGCAAACAGCAAGTTACTATAAAAAATTAAATTTCCCATCCTGCGACAAGAAAGTGTGGTGCTCAATTACTGCAGATAAAACGAGAAGAAAAAAACCTAATAAGCGAGTAGATCCAGGACGTCCATTATATTCAACGTGTAACTCCCGACAGAGTTCCTCGGCAACATTAAATTTCCTGGCGCGCCATGTTTCTTGTTTCTGCTTTCGCTGTAGCGATATATATCTCATAACATCCCCGAAGGCCGAAGAACTATAAAATTATTTCAGATAAAAAGAAGTTAGTGCGAAACGGGTCAGACTAGAGCAAGAGTTGAAGTAGAAGTGCAATAGAGATACGTCGAGAAACAAGGTGGCGAATATAACTCCTGCTTTTCCCAAGAGTGGTCGGTGTAACGGCGCAATCAGAACACCGGTAGTAGCATTTTAAGGGAGATAATGTACCTTGATGAACATTATATCAGTCGTAAACTTGTGTGGATGGAGGACCTTCTAGTAATATGGTATCTGTAGTAGTATTTTCGGAAGTGTATAGTGGTGATTTGCGAGAATGTGATGGAAGAGGGAACAGTTTTAAGAAAATAGGAGTCTTGCGATCTTTTACATAAAGTGTGTCACCCTCCTTCTGGAATGGAGATTCCTTTCTGGCAGGACAAAACAATGGGTGATGAAATAATCAATAGAATCTATTCTATTATGAAACCAAGATTATTTTAAAATGGTGTAACACCGTACGGCGACTCTTTTATTTCGCGTCGAAAACTTCTCTCGTTTTCAATGGAAGCGTCCTTAAAGCAGCAATGAAACGTCTACAAACGAACACTTCAATCAACTTTGGAGCACGAATTCAAAGCTTAACTTCGCGCGTTAAGTGTTGCACTGAATACGTTCGAGACGACTTTTCGAGACATATGCTTCACTTCTTCAAATTTATCGAGAATTTTCGACAACTTCTTGCATATTTTGCGGTAAGATGTCTACCTGGGGAGAATATATAAGTAGAAGAATGTATTATCATAAAAATATGCAAAGTATTGTATTTTACTTTAAATGGGTTAAGTATTCAGACAAAATTATTATCAAATCTGGAAGTCTCTGGCTTCTTTGGCAGAGATTAAAGTTTGGACAATGTGTTCTTAGTTCACAGTATAAATTTGAAATTAAAATATATACCAAATGTGCGATAAAAAAAGAAACTCATTAATATCATAATGCAACTTTGTGCTAGTGATTTGGATGATGGGCAGTGCTAATGTCTATCCCAGTACATTTACCAACAGATAACTTAACAATAATCTGCTTCCAAAAAAGGAAGCTTCCAAAAAAATTGTTGCAAAGTACAATAAATTCGGTATTGTCGTCTTTAAATGATAAGAACAGGAAAACATTATGATGTCTACCATGATGACCCTAATTTTGGAGTAGTAAACATTTGGGTCGTGTACACTGTCCTTAAAATCAATTCTGCTTCACTGTTGCTGCAATCTAATGTCTCAACCATGCATGCATGCTTTCATGTTATGTTGGTTAATATCGCCTAGGCCGCAGACCACATTGCTGTTTCTGTTAGCACTTGTAACTTGAAAGTACGTGGAGTTTATATTTCATGATGGCATCTGTACTTAAACTGATACATTCTAATACTATGATGTTTTTTTTAAGTAACATTGTTTTATTTTGAGAAGTTGTTTTATTGTGTTAGCAAATGCACTTGGAATATCTGTGAAGGCGCTAAAAATGCTAATGATTCTGATAATACTTATAAAGTGCAAGATTTTCCTGATACTGGACTAAGTTTTGGGTAATATGAGATTTACAAGCTCTAGCAAGAATTTAGCTAGAGGATGGTACGCCAAACTTCTGCAGTTTCGTATAAATCTTTATATAAACGTAAGGAATTGCTCAAATGAGGTGTGATTATTTATCTTACAATTTGGCTGAAAAAATTCGCGAAAATTGTGAGTGAATATAAACTTTTCCATATTTTGATATAGGGGAAAAGGAGGCAGAGTCAGCCATGCAGCACAATTGGCCACTCCTTTTAAAATTTAAGAACTTCGAATTTGGCGCCTTAGACGGTTGAGAATAGCAATACCATGTCTTTCTCTCTGCGTGGAAAAGTTTCTGTGTGCATCAGTTACGTCTTTATAAGAAGAACTTGACTGTTTTCGGATTTATTATTATTATTATTATTATTATTATTATTATTATTATTATTATTATTATTATTATTGTTATTATTATTATTATTATTATTATTATTTGCAAGGTACATTTTTGCGACGTCATATTTTTCGTTGTGGAAGCTGTATTTTTGTTGACACTCTAAAACTGTTTACTGCAGTATAATTGTAATATATTACTTGTAATTATCCTTAAACATTACTAACATAAAAATATATTTTGTGGGTGTAGCGACAAATGTTTTCATGCAGATGCAGATGGGGCACGTTCAGCCGCATTGTATGGGGCAGATTTAGCCGCATTGGGTGTGGCAGATTCGGCCTGATTGAATGTGCCCCATGAACTCCCATAAGCCAACAAGAAAATTGACACCTGAAGTTGCTAGACTATATTCCAAAATAGTCATACAGGTAAAGAAAAGAGCTGGAAATCGCAAGGGACAATCATGAGTTTACACCGATACACCCGAAAAGGATCGCCTAGAAGAAATGGTAGCTATTAGAGAGGATCGAAAAAAGAAGCAACAGGAAAGAACGTTGAAGAAAGCAACCAGGAATATATTTGTAACTAAAACACCGAATAAAGGAAAGAGACACAAGCAGGTACTTTCGGATTCGTCAGACTCAGAGATATCCATTAAACTTATCTCCGATGACGAGGTTAGTGCAGAATTTTCTGATGAAGAAATGGTAAATTAATTTATTCTAACTGACAAAGTTACAATAACCACTGACGACTTTCTTTTGGTGAAATTTCCAACGAAAAGTGTAAAGTTTTACGTAGGCAAAGTTGTGAATGTCTTTAATCAACAAGAATTTCCAGTCATTACCTTCGGTGTACAAGGCATAGTCATAGATTCCGTTGCCCCATTGCCCCTGATATATTTCTAGTAAATCGTACTGATATCACTGCAAAATTGCCAGCGCCAATGTCTTCCAAAACAGCCAAGACGTCTTCACTACTGTCCTTTAACTTCAATTTTGCGTGTTTGTGTTACTAAAATGAACCAGATATACTTTTATTGTGATGTTACGTTAGTTAACCAAATAAATATACTTTATAAGCAGTAATATTACAATTAATTGCCCTTGGCTGATACTGCCCCATTACTGGGACACATTCACCCAATTTATAGTGTTTAATAAACTAAAAAAATAAAATACCATATAACATAAATATGCACCTTCAAATATATGTATTGCAAGGTTCACAAGTGTAATGCCTATGGAATGTGAAACATATTTTTTTGTTGCTCATACTTAAAAGAAGTCATAAACTGGCTGAATCTGCCTCCCTTTCCCCTACATATATTGATCATGTATGTTGTAGGGTCCAAAGGTACATTTCTGGGCTCAACGCTTCTTGTATCTCGTAATTGTAGGTAAGTTTATTATTATTATGACATTTCTTTTGTCTATATTTATTTTTTTAAGCTTTCTCAATCTGCTCAATCACAGAGATATTCTGTTAGATTTTTCGTAATTGCACTTGTTCAATTGCTAGTTTGATTCTGCATTGATATTTTCCTGTCACATACGATAAACTTACACCATAATAATCCACAATTGGATTGACCAGGAATCTGTAACACGGTTGCCTAAGGAAAAAGAGAGCAACCAGTCTCAATGCTGATTAATACAACATTCAGAACAGTTGTACCATACGTAAGAGGCTTATCAGAAAAGATCCGAAGAATAGGTAAGAAAAAAGAAAATTCGAAACAGCGACAAAAGAAACTGATGACACTATGAAGTAAATTATCACAAGAAAGAGTCAAATATTGAAACTGAGCAAATAAACGCTGCACAAAATTCTTGCATATCGGGGAATATGTAGGGACTACTGAATAACAAAAGTAGTCCGCTTCGGGAACTAGAGCATGGCACAGAAATTGGAACTTTGCAAAACACAAAGGAGAATTTTCTCAAATAGCATAAAACCAGACAAGTATTTGTAGCACACCAAATAATTATTTAGTGTGCTTGCAAATATATACTTATATACTAGCTTGGACTGAGGATAAGTAACGAACAATTCAAATCTTTTGTCAAGAATCTCGGTTGGTGTGGTTCGATAATCATCCAAACATTAAAGCTAATCAGGTGGATGCTTCAGTAATTTCCAAATAAAAATCGAAATAGCTTCTATTTGCTTTTATAACTACAGCAGAAATGAGTTCATTAACGGATTGGGAAATGCTTGAAAATTGTAGACAGTTTTCTAAGTTATATCTTCTTAAATATGGAATAGACTTTCATAGAAAAGAGAACATAAGTATGACTTTCTGGAACACAAAACTGTAAACTGCAGTATTTTCTAAAAAAGTTACTTCAAGCTTCTATTATCCTTAATTCAATTTCGTCTCAGATTTAGAAGCCAGCAATGCCGGCATTTTGGCAGGTGAACATTAGATTTCATTAATTGATTTAATTTTGCTTCATGTTATGTTATAAAATAAGAATTATCGAAAAACAATTTTGGGATGAATGGTTGGTTTGAGAACTACAGGAATTAGGTATGACGAAAAGAAAACTACTCTTTGAGACATGCTCGTATAATAAAGATACCAAAAGATGTGGAAGAGTAGGGTTGTCAGAGTCAACGCGAAAAACTATTTCAAAATATCATTTATACAAATTGGTTTTCAATAATTGAATGTTGCAGATTAGAAACCAGACGAAGGTATTCCTGCACAGATACTGCAACTCTTTGAAGACAACAACAGGGTTCTAATTTTTATGATAGATGACGCCCACTTTCATGTGTTCAGAAAGGCCAACAAGCAGAACTGCCTCTAGTAAGAATTTTACACTGAGTGTGCGAGAATTTTCAAAACGGCATCGATACAACTATATTTTTAATAGATAATTTTTTGCTTTAAAACTAAGTACCACTACTTAAGAAGGAAACACTTTCTTATTCCTCCTGGTTACTATGGATATGTCACAAAGGATGTGATGCTGATTCCAAAAAGTAAGTTTTTCAAAGTTCATAGTAAATACAGAATGTTATTTGTTCTACAGCAATTGCTTTAGGTATTTGGAAAATGTTACAAACAACACCAATATGTGTGCATGCAGTTTTATATTGGTGGTAAATGATAACAGTATCCAACCATTGATGTTGGTTGGAACTGTTCGCGGCATAGGTACTGATTTCTGTTATTTATATCGTGAAGTATTGTTAACAACTCAACAAGCATGGTTCCTTTTGGTGCAAATAGCATTAAATTTATTCCCCCTGTAAAGAAGTACGAGGAATTTTATTCATAATGAATGAAAAGTTGCTGATTATGACAAAAGTGGGTTGTTTGAGATAGAATTAGGTTGTTAGTATCTATGTGATTTCAATATCTGCTATACACTTGTTCATTTTCGTATGTACATGGGTATTCAAATTGGTTGGTGGGGTTTAGGCTTTTGAGTTTTCTTGTTGTATTGTTTTGGTTTTCGAAACGTCTGTGCTGGGATATGGACTGCCATGCGTTGGTAATACAAATATAATTGTATCTATAGCTAAATGTTATGATTACTATTATTTTTACTGATTTTCGTAATAAGTTTGCTTTTGTATTGCGCATATAGGTACATACACTGAATTTTTTTTCTGTTTAGTTAAGTATCTGTGTCAAGAGCTTTTGCCTGTTTACAGATCTGTAATAAATAAATAAATAAATAAATACATATACTGTACTACTAATATATTACTAGCCGTGACCGTTGTGGGTAGGAAAGAGGGATGGAGGGGAGGGGAGGGGGGGGGGAGTTAGATAGTACAGAATTTTCGAAACCAAAGGCTACTGAGAATATGACTTTGAGGGCAAATCAATCTCATGACAAACTTCGTGAGGATACAGTAAGCTATAAAGAACTCTTGATATTAACATAACATTTTAGGAGCCTTGTTCGTTAAAGGACACCACAGTTTTACTTCCAAGAGGTTTTAGTAGTAATCCTAATAATTCGTGCCTTCATATCCCCCAAACAGCTTGTGCCAATTGCAGGGACTGGCTGGTCATGAGTCATTACTACGTCTGCGGCTGTATACCGACTAAAGATATTGCCTTTCCGCATTTGCCATGGAATATGGGAAACTACAAAAAACCAAATTCAGAAAGAAGGTTCGACCTCTGTACTATGAAACGAGTGGTTGCTAATATAGTTGGTTTTCAATGATCTGGTGCATAATTGAGATGTTTAGACAACTGAAACTGCAAGTAAACTTCTTCAGCACGATGCTGAATTGTTTCTCGTCTCTGCCACAGGATAGATTTAGAATGCATTTTCCACGTTAGTAAGAAGGTTTTCCTAACGCTATTGCATTCGTTGTGGAGATTTTTGTTATGGAAATAATCTGAAGGAGTCATACAAAAGCACAAAGCGAATATAAGCGAGAACCTCAAAGTCTGCTAAGCTATTTGGGCTAGCAAATAGTTTTTGATAAAACTAAAAATGTAAATTAAATAAATATATTTACAACATAAATTCCCCAGTGTTGCCAAAATTGAAGACGGGATATTTGTGTACCCCACTGTTGTGAAATTATAGCTTTGAGACCATACCATTGTACTCAATGCAATATGTGATTGAAACTGCGTTTCTTTAACGATATTCGTCTTTCTGTACTTAAGGTAATGATATTGATAATGATATGATGATTGCTTTTTTAAAGATATTCTTAACTTCGTTTCTTCTCCTTAAATCTTTGCGCGCATTTAGGCGATCCCCCATAAACTACTTCATTAGCGAAAGAGCGAAAAACAACTGAAACACTACATCTTTTATTACCGCTTGTCTAGATTGAGGTTTTATGTCAAAACGACAACCACCGCCAAAACAGTTCAACGCCGAACAGAAACTTCCGTCGCGATTTCGACCGCCACCTCTTTTTTTACAACTCTCTTTCCATCCGCAATATAAGTTTTTACGACTTTTCCGTTTCAGCAAACCGCTCCATACTCATACTCGTAACTCGTCTCTTCCTCCGTTCACAATTCAACTTTCGTTTCGGCGAGTTCGACTTTGGAAAACCAAATTAAACTTTCCACTGCTGTGGGCTACTTAACGATGTCGATAATGAGTTGTGTGAGACTCGGCGTGGGTGTTGCTTTAAATCTCTTTCCGTTTTTTTATTGTTGCTTTTATGTCTGGTGCTCTTTTCGATATAACGAGCCTCGGAGTACACTTCTAATAACGCTTCGATAAATATCCTGAAAATGTCAAGAGGATCGTTATTTCGAAGTTGTTATGACTGAAAATAACATCGGATAAAGCCGGGGTTTTAGCGTTTGTAAAGGAGATATACATACATGCGATGCAGTAGTGGTGAAACAAACGGGAAGCGAGATTAGATTAAAATATTCCGTGTAATTAAATGAGTTGAAAACGCTAAATGATATGGCACATCAAAAACCGATTTACCTGCATAATATTAGATAACATCAGTGCATGCAAGCACACATACCTCTACGACGAAACCGTTTAATATCCTCAATTATTTTAACGTAAACTGCGCTGCCGCTAAGAAGGAACCTAACTCAAGCTGGCGTAGACGGCGGAAGCCCAGCTGGTCTATATTGCGCCCTTATCTATAGACACACAGATATATAGTTTATCCTGGTTTCGTGCGCGAAATGCCGCAAACAAACAGACGCGCCGCGACACACAAACAATTCATACCGATAAAATCTAAGCGATATGGTTAATGCCAACGACCGTCATGCCTTCAGGACTTCGTCCGAATTCCCAAGTATAACATGACCGGTCTCTGAGACTATAAAGTCAAACCTAATGGACTATGAACATGTACTGGAACCTCGTTTACAGTGGCGTGCGGTGAATTAATTATGCTAGACTATAATTTGAAACAAACTTCCTTTTTTCTTTGTTTATATAATTTTTACCAACATCATAGAATTTCAACAAGCTGTGGGTGAGCTGGCATCTGCCATCTTTTTTGTGCAAATCGCTTATTTACCGGAATAAATTGGAAACTAAATTACCTTTATGGAAGCGATAAATTGCCGCTTGGAAGTGTATTGATTTAGAACGAACATGGACGGAACCGATTTGCATAATAGGGAAATAAATGCACATCATGCAATCCATATCGGGGACTAAATTTAAATTACTATTTACTACTATTTATGGATCTATGATTTATAGGCGTAGTATTGTTCGCATGGATGTTGTAAATTTGCAAGAGTAAATGTTAACAGTTATGTTGTACTTAATTTTGTGTTTAAGCTGAGCTGTTTAATGCAATAATGATGATTATTCATATAATGGCCACATTAATTAGTGTTGAATTAAATGTAACTCCCACTTGTGTTCTTGGTATTTATTGCTGAAATGCAAAAATATATTTATCTTTAACAATAGTTTTAGTAGGTAGTTTATTCTTTAGTGCTTTATTCTTCTTATTGGATCATTGCCATAGTTTTATTTCTTTTCAAACAAATATTGTTTTACTATTTTGTTAGCTGTTAATCTTATTTTCCTGATACTTTTTCCACTTTTATAGGTCAATTACAACACTCTAATTTGAATAAAGATCAAATTTATTCCAAAACCTTTACAATATAATATAGTTTTCGTTATAACTTCATCAATGGAATAAAATTGATTGTCAAATAATAAATAAATAAATAACTAGCCATGCCTATCAACAAAATTATCTACAGGCAAAGAAATTTAGTGATATACGTATATGATTATGTTTACAATATAGTGGACAATTTAAGATATTTTGAAATGTAAATTTATAATCATAAGAATAATGATCCTTATATCATTGTATTTTTTGTCGAGCTCTAACAATTCTGTTCAAGGACTTGGGAAAAACATTGCGAAAAAACCTAGTCAAGAGCTTAATTTTATAAAATTCAGGCGTGATTAGGTGATTAAATTATTATAAATAATACTTAATTTTCTATATCCGTTCTAAGAGAAGTAAATAAAGGTCATAACAATACATATATTAGCTGTTAATGGTAATGTATGTAAATGAGGAGGGTAATTATTTATAATATATCAGATGATTAAGCCAACAAAAACTGTTCGAAATAATATGGGTTGAAAACCAAAATGAGTTTCTTAATGAATAATTCTTATTCTAAATAACCAATTTCCCAAAAGAAATCTATTCTATTTGACATATTTTTAAACTTCCCTAACAGTTTATGAAGCAGACTTCAAATAGGAGGTGAAAAGCTACAATTATTGAGAATAGAAAGAGTGATACACGTTTTTAGAATTTTTATTTTAAATATGTTCATTGCTATTTAGAATAATGCACTTAACCATTCTCTCCTTTCATAGTTTAAAAGCGTTCAACCAGCTGTCTTTAGGAATACTGTCAAAAAAATACCACTTTACGACGATGTCAATCGCTTTTTCAGATGGGAACCTTTTTGTTCTCACATGTTTTTTGAGTTCAACAGATAGTCACATGCCCAAATCTGGGAAATTAATCACAACAGGTACTATGTCAACTACTGTTTTGAAAGCTTTAACATCGGGCCTAACCGTTGTATCTACACGGTGGAACTATCAGGGTTTAATCATGTTTAAGGTCTATGGAAATTTGGACAATAAATTGCAATTTATACAATGCTTCATAGCTGACAGACACTCTAAAATAGTTGATGATACTACAGAACAAGGAACAACAGGACTATGTACTTTGGCGTTATGGATGAGTTAACCTTCTTGGGCATATTTACCAAGGCAAGTGTTTAAAAATTTTAGGAACCACGCATTTCAGTTATATTCATTTTTAAACTTTTGACAGCTTTTCAGCAACGTCACAACATTTGAACAACATCTTTCCCAAATTCCCCTTGCATCTCTCATCATTAGTGACTCTTCCCCGACACGTTTTTTGAAATTTTTGAAGTTTTTGGCAGTTTTTTGTGTTTTCGGCTTCTTGAAGTGTTTTTGACATATTTGAGATTTTTTTTTCTGTTTTCGTCGTTTTTTTCCTCATCTGACCGACTTCTTTGATATGCTTCAGTATTCCCAATGGTTTCTTGGCGGTTTTTCACTTCACAACACATTTTAGAGTAATTTTCAATCATTTTGACAGTTCTTTTGACATTTGCTCAACATTTTATCGGCAATTTTTCCTATTTGGATATTATTTCAACATTCTATCTGCATTTTTTGTATAATATATCATTCCTATAGATTGCGAACTTTTTTCCGAAATCCTTACATTTTTCTTTAGAAAATGTTGTTACATCTCCGCCGCAACATTTTCTAAATTTTTGGAAATTTTTTGACATGTTTGTGTTGACACTTTTCCAGTTATCCGTTAATATCTTTTCATCTTCATCGACACCTTGGGTCTACTTAGTGATGTAGTGGCTAGTATACTTGCTCATCAGATGTTAACGGCATAAAGTCCTTTTTTTAACTTTCTTTCTTGTAATTTCCAGAATGCCTTGGCAAACGCGGAATGGCAACATCTCTTATCCGTCTCCAGCCACAGGCCTAATAATAACTTATGACCAGTCGATGACTCCTGTAATTGGCGTAAGCTGTTGGTGGAACGTAAAGACATGAATTTTTATTATTTTATTATTATCATCTTTTCTGCTTTTTCTGATAATGTTATGCATTTGACTTCTCTTCAACACATTTTCGACGATTAGGAATTTTTTATTTTTTTTCAGTATTATTGACCAGTTTCTTTCTCTTTTGACATTTTTTAAAACAATTTTTAGTTTTGTTCAACATTTTGTCACTATTCTGTTGGCAGTTTTACAGGCAATTTTTTTGATGTGTTCTATGTTACCCTACGAGTCTTCGAGATGTTTTCAATATCTGCTTGATAAGTTTTCAACAATTTTTTAACATATTTGAAATTCTTTGTCTTTTGAATATTTTTTTGACAATTTCTGAACTGAAAGGAAAAGAACCCGTTCTGCCTATAGCAATGGTAGATGACAGCTTAGGCCCAAACACATCTGGAAAGCATTTCACAACAGTAGTCGCATATCTCGCAACAAATATTATCTTTCCATTTGTAACTCCTCATTTTGCGCTAATAGAATCAATACAGAACATTGAAGCTCTCTCCATACTTGTTCTCCTGACCAATGTTCTCAATTTTATTAAAATATAAGATAATTTTATTAAAGAGCGTTCAGATAATACTAACTTCTTCATTGAGTCATATTTAATTTTGTGTTAATATTAGCAAGAAATATTGTAAAACTTCTGAAATTTTAAATCAATGTGTTTGGACAGACTATTTTATTTTGTTTTTTTTTTTGCCTGTAACCTATCAACATTATTTTCTTTATATTCCCTTCAAAGTTACCTACCATTTAGCGGTAACTGTCTTTTGAACTTTTTTGAGTAATTTAAGTATCTATTACTGCTAGTGTCTTTTATATATGTATTAATTTGTTATGATGCTCGTGTTATCTGTTATCTTAAAACAATAATTCTTTAGATATGAGAATTAATACAAGATGATCTTAGGTATTGATGCGAGAAACAATAATAGTAATTAATTGTTGTTATTTGGAATGTCTGTAAGTATAACTCATCTACCCCTATAAACCTTTGGAAAATTTTCTGTTAAATTTTGTAGAAGACTTGAGTGAAGAATACCATTCTGCAATAGTTTCTTTAAAGGACGTGTTACTGAACATAACATATTAGGAGCAATAAACAATCTTTTTTAAACAACAAGTGTTGGAAGTGACCTTACAGTACCATTTTTCATAGTTAAGAAATTTGGATCTTTAGTCTATCACATATTCAATTCTCTAAACCTCATTGCTTTTCCTGTGTAGGGAAGCCGATTTTTACAATGTTATATGAACGTCTAGACATCAGATTAGATCTTAGGTTTTGGGTCTATTGTCTGCCATTGTTCTGCCATTGTCATTCTGATAATTAGAGCATTATTGTATCAACTTCTGTACTTATGTACTATCGAGGGCAAAAGTAATGACTCAAACTGCAATAAAATGCGTCTATTGTAGGCTTTCCGTTCTGAATAGTTATTGACGTAAACATAACTGGGCAACTGTAACAAGCCGTATAGCCGCAGGCCAAAGGGTAGCGAGCATTTAAAAGAATTTAAACCAAGCGAATTGTAAATATATTGGAAATAAATATGATGATACTGAATTCAGGTAGAATGAAGGTAAATTAATTAAAAAAAAGTTTATGATAAATTAGTAATCATTAGCCCTCATAGCTTATGTACCTCAGTTCCTTAATTATCTAAACTTCATTGATTTTTATGTGTTTTTAAGGCGATTTTTACAACGTTATATGAACAGATATTTTGGTTTATGATTCGAGGTTAACAGCGGTTAATCCCTCGTATGAAGGCTTTGTGAGAATAACGTGCCCCCAGTCACCAGTTCGTAATGGCTCAGCATTCTTGAGCCCCTCTACTTTAAAAAAGAATTAACATACTGAAGGAAGCAAATTATTGAAAATCCAAACATTGAATTTCTAATTGTTTAGAAGCATACCCTTTATTTTCTATTTCTTAAAGTGGTATTTAAATTCGAAAATTGGTCTTATTTTCCAAGATTAAAGGATACCAACTTCCTCCTACCGACAACTTTGAAAATAGAACAGCAATAAATATTTACCTACAGAAGTCATTATCCTATAAACTTAACTAGTATCGTGTCTACTAAAATTAACTCAATAAGCAATTCGTTGCCGGCTTCTGTAAAGTTCTTTAATGCTTTATGCGTCTTTTACGTTTTACAATAAACTCTAACTGCACAAGAGACATTAAATCCTAGTTGTCAGCCAAGTCTACAGAAGTAATTTACTAATGTAGTGCATCCAGAGATTTATTGCCTGTAATACTCCGCGGTAATAGATAAGTTTCGTCTTTACGGCATCTACGTATTCCGTATTATAACATAGCTAACCTCATTTTAACTCGTATCGATTGAAAAAACAAGTTATAGATATAAGACCCGGCCTGGGAGTCGTTACCCTTTCACGTGTCCTTGCCTACGTAGAAGCGCATTCTTTATTAATCATCCCTTTTTCTAGCGAACCTCGTGTACCTATCGCGGCTGGGTCACTTGCTCCATATTTTCTTCTAGTTAGCGGAACTACGGGCGGCTTCCGCTACTTGTAGTACCACCGCCGACAACTCAGGTACACAATAGCGTACGTATACACATGCAGTACGCCTATAAAGTAATAGTGTGTTGCACCGAAACAACCTAATTCAGTACCTACCGCAATTACATTGAACATACTGCAGATAATCTAAGTGCAATGACACAGAACTGGGTCACCTTATTGGACAACGCACATATATTCTGTGTTTATTTATACGGGGTTTCCGAGGAAAAAACTGTTTCGCGGAAGGAGGTCGGAGGTTTAGTGTTACCGAAGTAGAGAAATTCTTATATGGACTAATCAGATCTCTTTACAATTGAGTTTATCTTAGTTTTCGTAAATGCGTCTTCTTACATTTCATTTATGGCTTTTTTCTTTAAAGGCATATACAGAAAAAACGGGGTTAAATACAGAAGAAAATATACACTAGGGATTAGGGAGCAGTGTGGTTAGTAATCTAGTCTATAACGCAATATTTGTTAACCTTTTTGGAGGACCAAAATTCTGGATGGGAAGAGAAAGCAGGAAAACTTTTTTGAATGAGGGAAAAAGTCCGCCATGAGCACAGTCAGCTAGCCCTCTTAGAATATAAAAAAAGTCGATAATAAAGGCAGTGCCTTCTTTTAATTATTGAATTATGTGCTGTAATGTATTATTTCCAAAAACAAGATCATTTTGAGTAGAAAATTTTGCTTCAAATGCACATGAGTTGGGGGCACTGGGTCCACCCCACACCACTCCTACCAAATGACTCTCACCAATATGGCGCGGGATTTGAATTAGCTGTTGTGATTTAACTGGTACCTATTGTGAATTAAACCGCTAACTGTGACGATTGAGCGGCTACCTGTTACTAAAGCAGATCATATAAACAGCTATAATAGTAAGATGACGCTGATCAAATAGAACAGATATAGGTGTTGAAAGAGGTTCAGTCGTAACAGGTAGTGATTCAATCACAACAGTTAGCGGTTTAAATCGTAACAGGTAGCAGTTAAATCACAACAGCTAATTCAAATCCCACGCCATATTGGTGAAAGTCATTTGAGGTTGCCGACACCTACCGAAGGTAGAACTGGTGGAGGGTGGCATTAAGCCACAACATTAAGCTCGCCTAAACGTTCCTGAAGCTTTTACAAAAATGAATGTTACTCTGGCAAACTATAACATGAACAATCTTCTACAAAATCGAGTAAGAAACATTGACTGTCAATGACACTTCAAGATTTGATTAAATCGTTAGAAATTATAATTTTCTCCGCCTGGTAATGGCCATTGGGTCATATGAAACAAGTATTAAACGCAGATTCTATATAATTGTAGTCTTGAAACACGATTGTGGGTTGTGATATTTAAGACAGCTGAGTAGATATTATCTTCTCTTATGAACGAACAGTATAGGAAAAGAGTTATATGGTATTCATAATGGCCAATTTTCTGTTCCAAAAAAGTGATTTTTTTTTCTGACGATTTAATTGGCAAAAGTTAGCAAAAGTATTGTTTCAAACATCTAAGAACCTCTTTGCTGATTGGGTTGGTCAGTTTGGGTTGTCCAATAAGAATTGGTTTACTAGCATATGTTTTCCCATCAACCCAAGCCTTTCCTTGCAAATTCACAACCATTCAATGACTTTAAACCTGGTTACCTCTGTATTAGCGTTTCTTAAAATAACGTCACTTTAGTATTTGACCAGACTATGATCGTTAGAAGACGACTTAATTCTGAGATTTAGAATTTAGATTACACATTGGTTGAACAAAGTAATGTTGTAATTTATACAAAAAATGGAACATCTTTGTTGTTACAAAGTTTACAATCATTTGGCCTGATTAGTCTTAGCTGATGGAAAGTATAGTGCACAAGAAAACTGCTAAACTGCGCTGTACACTTTAATAAAAAAGTTAGGGAGGATGAGGTCACTTATGTAAGAAGTCCATTGTAGATCATACATACCTATCTATGGCTAAGACGATGAGTGGATTACTGGAATGAAGAATACTCGTTAGGTACGAACTTATATAGACATGGAAGTATAATAAAAAAAGAATTAGGTCGTACCAGCTCTAGTTATGACTGGCCAAGTGGTAAATGACATTAATAAGTTTAAAAACGACCATCCAATAGATGATAACCAATAACGTAGAGATCACACTTCTTTTGACGTCTCATTTGGGACTTAATCTGACATAATCTGGGTATTTGGGGCAACTACTATGGCTGTACACTTTTACCATCAGAGCGTGGTTTTGGTTGTGGTTTTTTCTTCCACCGTATATAGTTTTGGAGCACCTACAATTGAGGAAAGCAAAAAATCTTTGGACATCCAAATTCTAAAGTGGCTGTTATCACTCATAAAGTTCTGTAGCACTATTGCAGCTTCTTTCCCAAAAATGTATGAATTGATACCTTTTTTGGGCGTTGTCTCTTCTTGGCATTACAGCTGTCATGTAATGGGATAGTGGAAAAAATTGCTGTCATTCTATAGGTTGTTGTTCATGTTGTTTAACATGTTTTTGGGGTTATTTTTTTACTGTTCCATAGCTTAGTTTGGTGGGAAATAAACCATACTTTTTAATTTATACAAAAAAAAACATCTTTAAGCGAATAAAGAGTTTTTTTTTAAGCAAACAATCCTTAAGTGCACTTTTAAAACTGTTAGACTACATTTGTCTGATTTAAGGTACTGTGAGCTTGTACAGATAAGGGTATTGGTAGTTCCAAACAAAGACAATTCTTTCAACATAGGAAATACAATTAAAGACCGCAATTAAGAACATTGTTTGTTTGAGATATTTAAAGTACGATTGAGTTGTTTGATCGCTTTTATGTTGACGTACGTCTGAATTCGATATATATCCTCTCACTGTGTTAAATGTTAGTGTATTTTCGAAGATGAAAGTCGTACCTATATTAAAACAATTTATTATTTATTTTGCATCATTTTCTACAAGAAAATGTCAGCCGCAGAACGATGTAATCAACTTTTTCGAAATGCAGCTAAAGATTGCTGGTTGCTGTAATTAGTAAACCTAGCAGAAAAACGATATTAAATAGAAATCAAGGAAAAACTGAAAGACCCTGTAAAAATCATCTTGCAGAATTGAACAGGACTTCACCATGAAAATATCATGTTTCCAAATAAACAATTCGTCAAAATTTGAAGAAAATGGTCGTGACATATTACA
Source organism: Popillia japonica (assembly GCA_004785975.1). NCBI lineage: Eukaryota > Metazoa > Arthropoda > Insecta > Coleoptera > Scarabaeidae > Popillia > Popillia japonica. The sequence continues at coordinate 19,484 of SMLS01063897.1, forward strand.
AATGTGCGATAGTTCCCAAATACAATGAGGAGCAATTATGTGAAATACCTGCCAAGTGACGATTGTTGCTACAAAATTTTTTGAAGAACGGTATTTTGTCGATTATTGTCGATGAAAAATATTTAATATTTAGATGTAGTAAAGGTGAACAAAAAAAGGGTTTTTATGTGGACAATATGACAATCTGATCCATGATAAGATAGGATGTATCACAAGAAGTAAATTTGAGTCAAGAGTTCTTGTCTGGTGTGCGATTTCTCTGAAAGAATTTCACATTTCAGAAAGGCTTTAGCTACTAAGAATGGAATGCTGTACTAAATTAAGACGATATTAGTTTCTGACTTGACATTCCAATTAGCCATTACGCCAAAAAGACATTAATTGGTTAACAGAAAATAATATCCTATTTGTCTTAAAGGAAGCAAATCCACCAAATATTCCAACATCTACGCCAATTGCGGATTTTTTGAATTTGAATCTGAAAATTAAGAAATTAAAATGTTTGAACCATCCAATAAATTTATTTTAGAAATAAAAAGGTTTTAAAAGGTATTTTCGAATTTTCAAATTTGTGCACCTTCTCTGTTGATATATGTACTTATGATAGTACGCTTTTCTAATCAGGAATACTGAAATTATCTAAACAGCATTGGCTAAAATACCTTTCCAGAAGGCACAATACTTGGGAGGGGTTTGAGACACTAATATTGCAACATTTAAACACTTTTTTTTCCAAATATTCAGCTTTAATGAACCGGAAATTCGGAGGATATAGATGATGCCTTCCAAACTATTTCAAAATATTTTCAAAGTCGGTAATTTAGTTTTCATTTCTTATTTTTTTATTTGCCAATGCCGCGGCTGACTTAATCATATGAAAAAATGTAATGTAAACACTTCTTGCGGTTTGTGTGCATTCATCAAAATATTACTGCAAAAACTTTCATCAAAATCACTCATACATGAAGCGAGGTAACAATTTGTGAAAATCACTCAACAATATCCATTATATGATTAAATCGCAGTCCGCATTCAATAACCGGCTACTCGTTTAAACAGAAATTAAATCGGCATAGCATTTTTGAATTCCTATCTAAAATTGAAAACAATATTGTGCGGTCTTGCGAAAGAAAACAATACATAAACGTTTGCAAAACCCCAGCGAAAACACAGCATCGTTTCGGGTAACTTTCTCACACTGACATTTCCCGAAGATGGCGATCGATTTTCATTTCCTGTAACGAGCTTCGATTTCGTTGTTTGTGCGTAGTTTGCACGCCTAGAGAGAAAATTAAATCAAGCCGGTCACCGTAAACAATGGCTTGAACATGAAAAAAAACTACCAGAATAACTTTTATACAACCCGGTAGTCAACAGCTACGCCTGTTTAGGTTTTATTGAGTTGTTGCCCACAAACTGTTTGCATATAGTTTCGTCAATATTATAGGTCCAGGCTTAGTCCGCATTTGTGTGTTTGTCAGTTATATAGTTTGCTTTAGTAAATTATAGTCGCTAGCCTTAATTTTGCCTCTTTTTTGAGAACCATTTAGGGAATACAAAGTTCCATGTCGGTCTAGTCAATGTTTAGAAGAGCAGATCGAATTAAAATTAAAACATCTTTCAATCGGAGATGTTATTCAATAAACGAGTAATTATTTCGGCACTAATTGGACTCCAACAACGGCAGAAAACAGACAGCACTAGATTGAATTATATCATTCAGTTTATACGCCCGAATAATTCCACTAAAATGTAAACCGGGCCTTACACACAATGTTGCAGCGTCGCTATAAGTATCCGTGGGAGTGAAAAGCGGTTTAGGCACAACAATCGGCGTCGCGTTCGCCAATTTGCCGCGAGGGTCTCTTCCTCGCCGAGTACACTTAAGTTACAAAACAAAAGGGGCTTTGTATCTCTCTTTTGCAGACCATTCCTAATGGTTCGGTAAAGTTTTCGAGGATCCTCCGAGAGATATCTACATTGCGCGAGTATTACGTTCCGGCGACGACGAAATATCGAGGATAAACTTGACGTTTAATTGCGATCTGCTGCCAGCTACGGGCTCGCATTCCTTAGGTTTAATTTTGCGGTATCCTTTTAATTTATGCCGGAAACGCGTAGGCGTCCGGGCAATCGTCAGTATTTGGGACGTGTTTTCTTCTGGAGGTTTTTCATTACGATCTTCGCCAAATTAAATCAAATTGGAGTTTTAAAGTGGTCGCAGATACGGAATGAACCTACATAGGGCTCAGTTGGCATAATTTCAAACGTTTCAACAGATTTAGCTCATACTGTTTGTGAGTTGTACAGCGAAGTCTTGTATTGTGTTGATGTCACTATTGACGTTCCCATAAAATTGAAATAATAAGTGAAAACATTCTCGTTAGCTGATGAATTCGTAAAAGCTGCAGAAAATGTATTTCCACAAAATTGTTTGCAATTACGTTCTTTTTGCGAAAACAAAAATGGCAGCTAGTAACTACGGACGAAGTATAATATTTCTCACTGCTTCTGCAGTATGTAACCAATTTAGAAAAATAATGCCTCCATTGAACTGACGCAAATTGCAGCTAACGGAACTTTCTACCTGCCCGTCCGCGTTGGGGAGTTAACTGACTTCATGTTCGCAGTCTATTTGGTTATATTTTATAAGGGCGGGTAAAGTTACAGCCAGTCTAGATCATAAAATTGGGTTTTAGCGGACGTCCCTTCCGCAGTTTATTAGATTTTCACCCCTTTTTTATCGGCAGTGGAGACAGGAGGATTAGAAAATATGACAGCTAATTTTATGTTTCGGAACATAAACAAGATACGAAAAACTGCTCAATTATTTTGGGATATATTTGTGTTCGTAAGGTAATTTGTGTTTATATGTTTGTATTTCAATATTCTATTCTGCTTCTAGATAATTCAATTGTCCTTTTCCTTTAACTCAAACACAAATCTACAGCTGCCACCGACGTTTAATAATGGACCTTATTCCCCAACTAAGACTCCAAATTTACCTGATTGGTTGGTAATGCAAGTGCTAGTTTTATGCAAACAAATATGCTGAAGCCTTGGACAGCCCGAATCGTTTTGGCAGATATATGCATTGAAGACTGTTGTATCTATCAAATATCTTCTCTAGACGTTCATATAATATTATAAAAGTCGCCTCACTTTAACATATTTTGTAGAACACATTGGCTGCGAGATTAATCCTAGAATTATTTTTTTTATTGACATACATTAGAAGTAGTACCAATCCCAAAGCCAAACTAGTTCTGGAATTACCCAATAGAGGGGCTCGTTCAAAATTAATTCTATAGACCAAGTATTCTGTTAGAGTTTTTTTGGTAATCCTATACGTTTTCAAATGTTTTGTATATAATTTAAGAGCTTTCAAAGCAATTCAGACGCAAGTGCCCCAAAGTGCATGAGGGTGTTAATTTAATTTATAATTATTACTGGTGTGAAGTTTCATATTTGACAAAGAGGGGTGGTACATAATAATAAAAATAATAATAATAATAATGATAATAATAATAATAATAATAATAGTAGTTTATTGACAATTATAAATTATATACATACATATACACGTGACATAGCTAAAGAAATTGACAAAAGAATTTACATAAAAGAACTTGCGTCCAATAACTATGAGATACCTACATAAGCAGCAGTTACAATATTTGAAAAATTATCGCCAAGAGCTTCATCTAGTACCAAGGCTAGACTGCAGGGTCCACCTTGTTGGGCTTCTCAAGCTCGAAAGTGTTTTGGTCTAGGTGGAGTCATCAGTGGTAGTATGTCTTGGCTGTGGTTCAGTAGTCTGCCTCAAGGACACGTTCAGTACTAATACAAGCAGAGGGTCTATCGGGATCTAGCTCCCCAATGTGCCGGATGAGCAGATTCTCCGGCCGTGCAGCCATCTGTAAAGTTTAAGTTCCAGTATATTTGGGAGTTGTCGACAAACGGAGATGCTGCGACAATCATTTGCAGTATCCTCTTCTGCTGTATTCCTCTTCTGCAGTGCAGCTCGTGGAAATTTTGAGATAACTGCTTTTTGGCTTGACATTTCGCTAATCATGCTGTCAGCTTCTGCAGAAATTTTCCAAAGACTCAATATTTACTTTGGATTACGGTCGTGAAAGCCTACACTCAGCTATTGGGCACCTCTACGAGAAGGAGTCCAGGAAGGTAGACAAACTAGGCAAACAGAAAAAACAACTATGTACTTGCTTCACTGGCATTCCTGCGATGCTGCCAAGACTAGAACGTGATACCAACTTTCGTCAGAATTGAACACCATATTAGAAGTACTACGTCTTAGAAATTAATTCAAGGTACTGGTCGTGAAAATTGCAGAAAATAAGTCCTTGCAAACTTTTTTGAAGGAATATTCTGAATAAAGATTCCACTTTTGTTTGCTAACTCCTGACCAGAATGAATCCTGTATCTATTGGTGCAGTGATCATACCAAGAAGTTTGTAGGAGAAGCCGGCCTATATAGTCTCGAAAAATTCTAATCCTTTAGACCAAAATCAAAGTTACAAACAACTTTAAATCCATCATGAGATTAAGCTATAAGTTTGCGTTGTGGCAAATAAAAGATACTGAAAAGCGTGAGGCTTGGTGCACATATAACAGACACGTCCAACACAAAGTGCATAAAGAAGGCTTGTAAAAGTTTAATTTCAGTAACTAAGATACGTGGCCCGCCCTGTTTAGCCCTTATGAGGGTGTGATACAAGAATTTAAAGTGACAAAAGTTTTCTTTTACATAGTAGTAGTTTCTTCAATAAAGAAATAAGTTGGACCTGGTTAAGACTCTATACATAATACACGATCATTTTGTAATTCCAGGAGATTCAAACAACATTTATCTCGTACACTTATCTTGAACAAGTGCGCTAATATTATTTTTCTATTCTACACGCACGTGCTTGAAAGGCATCCCATTTGACGCCTTTAAGAGGCATACTACTAAACTTTATTACATGCGCAGTAATAAGACAGCACCAAAATTCTATACGTGTTACATTTATAATCACAACCACACATTCTATTTCTTGAAAAAAAAAAAACCAAAAATGACGTCATTTCATCCTCGTCATGCTTCTTTTATTACAGAAATATCAAGGCGTTATTAAAGCCCTAAATCACGACTTCCAGAAATCTAAACGACGAAGGCGACATGTTCAACGTTTACTATCTGTGAAGCAATGCGCACAACTTATGAGGCTAGGAGTATTTTAATATAAAATCTTTCGTTCCTCCCGTTGACATTTTCACCTCAACTCGGCTTCTTAGAAGTTCGTACGATAGGATATCTGAGAAAACATATTTTTAAAATTGTTAAATTCCGTTTCAAGTAAATGTCAGACTGTGCTTTGTTCGATTTCTGTGAATGGAACCTGCACCTCTTATTAAATGATGTTTATCTATGTGCGTTTGTCAACTTCGAAAGTTGAAAAAGATAACAATAGGACGCTGATCATTTGATCAGCTGATATCTATTTGTAGCACCCGGCGCCTCCACCAGATTGTCACGAGACCTTTTTAAATTCTAGTCTGTCCCGCTAACTTATTATTTTAGTTCATTATTGTGAAATACACTCATTCCTCGCTATACGCCCGCTTCTTGTACGGCATTTCGCTATAACGGCCTTTTCTAATTATGGCACTTTTTCGATTTACGGCACACAATGTTTCGTTATATGTTAGCGACCTTCTACATACATATTTGCTCACTCTGAGAGTCCTGTTGGAGCTGGTTTAGCCGTTCAAATTTGTAAGGCAATGGGACTGAGTAAGTCAACATTCGTTATTTGTTGCACCTTGAAATATTTCAAAGTTAACCCGCCAAACAAGCAGCATTATGGATAAAAATGGAAAATTATTAGATATGCGAATTGAAGACAATAATCAACGAGAGATGACAATGACTCGAATGACTATCCAAGAAAAGACTAAAAGTATTTTCGAAAATTTAAGGAGGGAGGATACTAATGAATCTGTGAAAGATGAAGCATTTCCAACGAAGCCGAGGATGGTTTAGAAGATTCAAGAATTGCATTTTGAAAGGAATTATTGAAAGAGGTGGATACCGATCTGAACAAGTTTTCAATGCACCATAGACGAGATAGGACTCTATTGGAAGCGAATGCCTGAAATAACTTACATATCAAACTATGAAAAGTCTGCACCTGGATACAAGGCGTCTAAAGAGAGAGGCAACTTTGCTCATTGGTGCTAATGCAGCAGGGGATTTTAAGCTAAAACCACTTTTAATATATCTTTCAGAAAATCCGAGGTGTTTTAAGGGGTTGAATAAGAAACAACTGCCCGTCATTTGGAGATCGAACAAGAAATGGTGGATGACTAAGATTCTAGTTGAAGACTGGTTTAAAAACTACCTTTGTTCAGAAGTAAAAAAAAATATTTGGAGATTGAAGATGTGGAGATTGAATATCTTTCCGAGCTATGATCCAGCCAATGGATCAGGGTGCAATAACCACTTTTAAGGTTTATTATTTAGGTAACCAGAACTCTTCGTAAAATTACTACTACTTACTACTTAAACAGTTTTGGAAAAACTAGAGCATCAGATATGCCGTAGGCAACATTAGCGAATCCTGGAAGGAATTAAGATCCACCACAATGAACCACGTTTGGAAAAAGATAAGGCCAGGATGCTTAACAACTAATGAGCCTGAAGTTCTCTTTCTAAAATTCGACAAAACATATTAAACTTAGCAAACAATCTTGGATTTGAGGATTTGGGAGAAGGTGATTTGGTTGATTTGCTAGACACTGGCAGAGAACCTTTTTCCAATCATGAACTGATCCAGTTAGAAACAGAAAGAGCACTTGATGAGGAGTCAGAAATGAAGCCTGCTATATGCCAATGAGAACGCATCAGTGTCTCGAGCGGTTAACTCAGCCGTTACCTGCTATAAAAGATGCTGATAAAAGAAGCAGAAAGCAAGGCAAAGCAAGGCCTCCTCAATAGCGGAAAATAATTATGGCAGCATATTAGTAGTTAGTAGCACTTTTCTTCTGGTGAAAAGTATACTAAGTTGAGTTACTACAGTCTTCATTTCAGAAAATTGCGAAAGGTACTTAATACCAGAAACATCTTTCTGAGAAAGAAGTTGTTGAACTTTAAAGGATGTCTATAAAGATATAGCTAACGAGATAATAAGTCTGTATGTGCTGCTTGGTTTGACCTACAAAAAGTCCTTGTCATGCCTTAGTGTACAGGGAACCAGTTCTATTTCAAGAGCAAACTCGCCAAATACATTTTTACTCTTTATGACATGGAAAATCATGAAGGCTACTGTTATGTTTGGAAGGTAAGGAGGTAATTGCAAAGAAGGCACCAAACTAAATAAACAATTCACTCATACTTTTCTTAAAGACTCAAAAAGAAAACGAAATAGTTATTCTCTATTCGGATAATTGCAGTGGTCAAAACCGTAACTATTTCATTATCACAATGTTTCTTCATGCTTCTCTATCATTAAATTTTTGCAAATAATTTGATAACGAAGACGACAACATGCATGCTTTCATTGAAAATTCTAAGAAAGAGCAAGCATCAATTTAGTTTCGTGATCAATGGGTCAAGCAATGATTTGTATGGCAAGAGTTACTGGAAAACAGTATATTATGAAAAAAATGTCGTAGAACATTTTTGTAGCTTTAAGCAAAAGATAAAATTGGAAAATTGGAAAAAAGATGACGATGAGGAAAAGTTGAAGGGGAAGTGCACTTTTCACTAGCGCTCTCTCATGAAATGAAATTTAAATATGCCTATACTGATGAATTTATGACAACAAATTTAAGGAAAAACATTCGTAAAAATAAATCCAATAACATTGATGAAGTTACTTTTATTGTACACGAGCTTGCAATAGATCCCAAAAAATAGAACGGTTTCTTAGACTTAGGTAAATAGAATGACATTCCTAAACTTTACCATGGTTAGTACTTGATTCCTAAGGGCAAGGGTAGGAAAAATAAAAATTGAAACGGAAAACTAACAATTCTGAGATAGAAATCGAAAATGACCATTCGCAGTGGAAGTCGACATTCGCATTGACAATGTTGTGATCCCTATTGTAAAGGCTGCCAGGAGTCAGGAGTGGCATTTTTCTTATTGTGCTCCAATCCATCATCCCGCTATCGAATGGCTTCACATCCACACGTATACAGCGTGCCCAGAACTCATGCCTCCGATATATTTTCGGTATCAGGAAGTACCAGCATATTTCGCATAAACTGAAGGACGTTGGCTGGTTCAATATGCGGAACAAGAGGGAGTTACAAACACTGACCTTATTTCACAAAATTATTTTATTTAAAACTCCATATCTTCATGAAAAAATCAGCTTCAGATGTGAGATATATACATTGACGACGAGGTTTAGAGGTCTCATCTACCCACCAAAGTTTACGACTTCACTATTCATGAGATCATTTTCCTAAAATATTTGCAAAAAATACAATTTATATAAGGTTAAGGTACTTAAACAATTTTTATAAGGGTTTGGGGGTTGGGGCGTTTAGGTCGCGTCTAAGGGATCTTTTGTTCAATCGACAGCGGAGGGAGTTGGAAGGTGTTTAGTTGGTTTTGTATCCATCGCAACGACTGGGGACACATTACATGAGGTGGGATCCTTGTTGGGGGATGCAATCGCTACTATTACTACTATTATTATTATTATTACTATTATTGTTATTATTTTTTTTATTATTATTATTATTATTATTATTATTATTATTATTATTATTATTGTTATTATAATAGTGAAGAAGATTGATTATATAACAATTCAAGTAATTCAGATTAATTCTTTGTTTTGCTTCTTTAATACCGTTTAAGAAATATTGTTCTTTCTTAACAAATGTACTACTCCTATTACCTTAAAGTAAGTGTGTTGTTTCTGTTATGTATGATGCACACTGTATACGCGTGAGTGCGAGATGAGAGAGTGGGAGCCTTAGACGAGTAACCGGGCGATGTGGCGTTCGGGCTCTCTCGTAATTTAAAAGGTACTGTATATGCTTTATGAAATACAGGAGTCGCATTCTCCTTTAAGATTATTTCACCCTTAAACCGTTTAATGGTTCGACCTGGCAGATCGGAAAGTACATGCGGATATTTAGCTTTAATTAAACTGACTACCTGATTACCACTGGTAGAAGAAAGTCCCACATCAATCTTCGCAATGTAGGCATTTCTCCACCCCGGAACCAACACATCCATCCATGATCGACCCATCAACGGCAATATTTGCTTCTCCGTTTCAATGATCATTAATGAGAGATCACACTCCTCCGAGTCACGAGAACGCCTCAGCGAAACATCAATAGCTCCTAAAACATTAATACTGTTGCCAGTAACCGATACTAATCTAGTTGAGGTTTTACTCAATTGTTTATTTTTAAAAAATTTTAAATACTTATCTTTACTTAGTACAGTATGACAAGCTCCGGAATCGCATTCCATAACGACCGGTTGTCCATCTATCCATACCTCCATCAAGACCGGATGGTTATTTGACACCTGGTTTACTGAATCTTCCCTCGTACAATTTATCTGGCTGGTGGATGCTTCTAGTTCCTCACTGACGGTTTTGACCTGCCTTCCTCGACTCGAGCTTGCTGATCTCCTTCGAGTTCTGCTTCTGGACCGACAGCACCTTGCGATGTGACCTGTCTTCTGACATTTGTAGCACGTCCACGTCTCTGCGGGGCATCGTCTTGCTAAGTGGTATCCTGCACATCGACCACACCGATCACTTGAACCTGTACGATGGCTACGACTTGGTGAATGTGACGGCTGTCGCATTGCACTTTCTCGATATACCTTATTAACAGGGCTTTGATTTTCTGACTCAGCCAATTCCCAATTTACTGCTATGTTACAAGCTTTTTCGAAGGTTAAATCCTCTTCTTTTAACAAAATTGCTCTTAATTGTGGCTGTTGAATGCCAAAAACTAAACGATCTCGTAACGCTTCAGATAAAAACGATCCAAATGCACAGTTTTGTGCTTTTGCTTTTAATTCTACTATATACTCTGCAATTGACTGACCTGATTTCTGATCTTCCTTATGAAATTTATAGCGTTCCGCGATAACATTATTCTTAGGTGCATAATGCTTAGACAAAACTGCTATGAGGTAATCGTACGATTTGGTGGCTGGATCTACCGGTACCATCAACTTCTTCAAGGTCGAATAAGCCTCCTGGCCTATGAAAGTTAACAAAAATGCTACTTTTTTTGTCTCTTCGACACTATTCAACACCAAAAATTGTTTTAACCTCTCCAAGTACTCGACAAAGTTGTCACCTGGGACATACGCTTCTAAATTTCCAATCATTTTTTTTTTCTTTTCCGCCTGCTTAGCCTAACTTTACCACGTGCACTTTTTAATTTCTTAAAGATTTGCACTTACTGGCTTTTGCTTTTCCTACATCCTCGTCGCCAATTTTATT